>JAIPRM010006647.1:0-18343 GCA_025469315.1 Stegophylla sp. TES_Ste_2020 | reverse complement strand
ATCGTATTAAACGATTAAAATTTTAAATAGCAAAAAAAGTAATAATATATTATTTTTAAAGAAATAAAATGTTTTTATTGTCTCTTGAAAAATTTGAATTTTTGACTTATCATGTTTCTCACAAAAAACGTCCAATCATAATTTATAATTTATTTATTCTCGTCTCGAGACGTGTTAAATTCGGACGACGCGACCTCTCGCATTCAGGTTGTTTTTGTACTTTTTAATTTGAACGTTAATTGAATATCGTCGTAACAGACCTGCGTGTGCGAATAAAACATGGAGAAGTTGGACACGATGACGGGAACGGGCAGTGCGATGGTCAGCACGCCGGCCAACGCGCACAGGGCGCCGACGAACATGCCCATGTAGGTCTTCGGAGCCATGTCACCGTAACCGACCGTGGTCATGGTTACTATTGCCCACCACAAGCCCTCCGGTATGCTTTTGAAATCGTTCTGTGGATTAGCCTGCAGCAGACAAAGTAGAAGAAATCGATTAGCATGCGTTCAGAGCAAACGATCGATGTTGTGCGTAACTGTAGTTTTATGCGTTTTATTTTTCTAAATTACACACCTAAAAGGATGTAGATTTTTTCACAATAATCATTATTACGTGTCACTGTCGTACAGTGTGGGGTATTTTTATTCCGAGGTATTTTGACAATATATTCAATATTAAATATTAAATTATTATATTGTGAACATTATTCATCTGTTTACGTGTTATGTATATTGGCTAAGTGTATGAACTAGGTACTAAATTGATTTATATTATAAACGTTCGCTAATAATATGTTTACCAGCAAACTTGCAGTACGATATTATGTTGTAATTAATGTGTATAAGAAAACATTGAGACAAAACTATAACCGACTATTATGAGTGGAAATTTACTAAAACGTCGGTTTGTCAAGTCAGCCTAACAAACTAATTTTCGGGAAACTATGTGGTCAACCAACGCGTTGTGTCTCGTGCAAGTAATGCTAATAGATTCGGTTAGTCTAAAATTATTGATTAAATCGAATTTATGTGATTTAGTGTCCCAAAATTCTTTTCAAACACTGCAAGGACACAGTTTACCATCAAATTCTCTTTTTTTTTATATATATATATATAAATAAAATTGGGAGTACATTTACGGAATTAAGTATAGATTTGAAACTAAGTTTACTGACCCAAAACAAAAGAATAATATAGAACGAGTGCTGCGAGCACGTGACACACACCTGTAACCGTTCGGCGTAATACACCAGGCTGGCGAACACCACGATGCCCAGCACCAGGAAGAACACGAGTAACGTGAGCTCCTTGGCGGACGCCTTGAACGTGTGTATGAGTATCTTCAGACCGGGCGAGTGCCGCGTGAGCTTGAACAGCCGCAGGATGCGGATGATGGAGAAGAACTCCAGTATCTCGGTGTTGTCGAACCGGTGGGCGAGCGTGCTCTGCAGCATGGTGTCCGTGTAGAAGCTCAACGTGGCCACGAAGTCGATTATGTTGACGGGTGACTTGGCAAAGTGCAAAAAATTGGGCGTCACCTGAGGGGGCAGAAAAAAATTAAACGTTTGAGTGTATAATATGATATGTGTTCAGTGTTAGGAACAGACGAGGCTGATCACTGACCGGTTAGAAGTTTGATTATAACTTTAACTTTAAACTCAAATCATATCCTATGAGTTGTTTAAAATTAAATTATTACTTTTCTTCTGTTTATATAATAAACAGTAGGTAAACACATTCATTGTACAGATATTTTTCTATTGAACAGTCAATATTCTCGTACAATGAAAATCATATTAAAATATACCTAAAATAAATTATTAAGACAGTATTTTCTTTTAAGATCCTGAGAGAAGCGAAGAATGTATGGGCTTTACAAATGCATGTATGTATGTTGTCTTTACAGATGTATGGAAAAATTTTTTCGGGTAAAAATACTGGTCAAAAAGTTTCAATCAGTAACTTTTTAGAACGGACATATCCATCAAGTTGGCACTTTTGAAAGATCATTTTTCATTTTTATGTATACACGTGAATTTCAGATAGACCAGTTATCGTAACTGTTGAACTCTAAAACGTTTTTATAACGTTATGATTATAAAGTTATAAGTGCCAAAAAACATTTGAAATTGATAACAAAAATCAATAAACAATTTTTAAAATATCACTAAACAAAACAGAATAATAAACTAAAATGTAAGTAAATCAAAAAACAAAATGAAATGATAAACGAAACAATTAAATAAACATAAAACGTAACATATCGGAAAACGAAGAAAGTTCGGGAAACAAAAAGCGATAATAAAATAATATTATTAATTTTCACTCTTTTTTTCACTTATATTGTCATATTTATATAATTAATGTAAAAAAAAAAAAAAATTAACAACGTTTCAAATTACAATTACTTAAAACGCAAAAAGTGAACAACGTTCAAATACCTAATAACAGTAATAACGTTAAACGTAAAAAATTAATAACATTTAATTTCTCAATAAAGCTAACGCAAAAATGTAATAACAATTAAATTTTTAGTAACGATAAACGTAAAAAATTAAAAACGTTTTAATTTCTAATAATGGTGAGCAGAATACAATTTAAACCACAATAACGTTAAAACGAATTGTTTTTCTCTTCTTTCGAGCCTTGGAACTTAAATTTAACGACACGGCAGTAATGTAGTGTTTTTTTGGCATTTTATTTTTATTTTTTAAAGCATTTGAGGTAATTTGCTCGAGTTTTTAACGTCACTATGATCTTATCAAAAGTTTTTTATGATACTTAAAAAAAAAAAAAAAAACTCTGATATGAGTAATTCGGCTCTTTATTTATTTTATTAAATAGTGGGTTGTCCGTCTTTATTGCGACGTAATATTACGTGAAACGTGATTGATATGTCGCATATTATCAATCATACGACAATATTTTAATGCCAAAGTCATATTTATATTCTAGGATATCGATAAGAGTACGTGTAATCAATATCAGTTGTCAATCGAGGAATCACAAGTTTTAAAAACAGGGCTTAAACTGCTTAAACAATTTTGTCGCTTATTTGTGTTTACAGTTCGGTACTGAATGTACTTTCTAAACCAATGATTAAGATTCGAAAAAACTTTGTATGTATCTCATTAAAGACATCGAAGGATGAGGACCGCCGTTAGGCCAAATTATGGGATAGTATTTTGTGGGGAGAGGAGGTATAACATTTTAGAAATCCCCGCATACTAGATCCAACACTTTTGATGTGTAAATAATTCTCACAGAAATTGTTTACAGAGGTTTTGAAGAAAAATTTAGAATTTAGCGCACCGGATGAGCGTTAAGAGACGGAAGAGATACGTCCGGACTCATTCGCTTATTTAACCCAACAGAAATTAAAAAATCAATTTTCAACGTTTTATTCTGTGACTATTCGTTCGGGACGTATTCGGTCGTCGCACCGATGTATTTCATCGATATAAATTTGTTTTTGATTATTTTCTACGATGTCAAAAAGTTGTTTTCGAAAAATGACGGACGTATCCGGTGGTCGCACCGTTGTCTACAATGCCTCTCATATCGCATTTCGTTTAATGTCGTCCCCCGTTTTTATCGAGATTGTACGTATATTTTGACGAACGATGATTCATCGATATTGATATTCGTACTGCGCGGGGTTGTACGTCAAGCATATCATATTTTATCAAAAACGATGTGTACGATTTACACCGCAGAATTTGCTAAGCGAATGAAAACCGATCGATATTATAATATAAACGTTCTGACCAGTGCCACGTTCATAACCTGGGCTCATAACTAGTAGCGTTTGCATATTTTATTTATTTTTTTTTTTTTGAGAGAGGTCCTAGATATAACTATGCGAGTTAAAAATTTGTTTCACATAACTAAGAAGCTAAAAACAAAATTTCGTATTGCATATTCTCACATATTTCGAAATATAAGTGCTTTTTACTTATTTTTTTTTTTAATTTCCCAACATATATTAAATTTGCTTATTTAGAAATTTTCTATTCGCAATGTTGCTTTTCTGAGTGCATTTCAGTCCCCGTAGGCCTGTAAAATATTTTCTCTTAATAATAATATATAGTATGTAGTATTAATTATTTATATTTGTAGATTTTATGGTTTTTATTTTTTATTTTTAATTTTATGTTTATACTTAGATCGTAGTACGAATTTCTTCAGCACTTTCCACGGGTCGTATTTACACAAAATAATTATTTACAACTACCGGAGAACAAATTTCGTAGCGTTCGAATTGCATACGGATTTTTATATGGCATGCGTTTGCAAGCAACTCTACAATAATCCGGCAGAACAACACCGAAATCTAGTACGCTGACATTTGGTCGCGGACAAATGGGTCAAAGAATAATGTTGGTGGCGGATATCATTATCAATATTAAATTAGTTTACTATATTCACTATTATTATTATATAACTGGCGATGTTTCGTTATTCAATTCGTTCGTTACAAACGCAAAAATCGAGTATTATATCGATGACGATAATATCGATTACGTCACCAAAAACTGAGTAATGATATTTGAATTTGGGAGGAGGGGACATTGAAACACTGTTATCATCCTCGCTCCTGCCCTCCCCCTACCCCGACCCTTAACGGCCTTAACACATCCACTACGATAATACAGTGGCGGCGCCAGGGTCGGGCCAGGTAGGGCCATGGCCCTACCTGAAAATGCCTGGCCCTACCAGTGGCCCTACCATTTGCCTAACCTGAAATCCAATAAATAACAGTCATTTTTCTTAAGCATTAGAGAAATATGGTATTTGGTCAACGAATGTATATCAGATATGCACTATACAATATAATTATTATCTTGTATATATAATTTATTGGTACTGTCACCGATGAAAATAGTAATATTCATTATTATTTTATTTATTTATATTTTATTGTTTTGTGTTTATATATTTCAGACAGATGTACATAAATGTTATGTGTATAATATTTCATATTATATTAATCTTGTAATCGTTTAAAAATTGTTACATTAAAACTAGTTTTATTAAAAATCTTAAAATCTTTTACTTAAAATCTAAATTTTTTGTGGCCCGACCTTATAATCGTTGGCCTCCTGTTGGCCCTCCTACCCACTAAAAAATCCTGGCGCCGCCACTGCCGATAACAGTACTATACTCACGATGGATCTGGCCAGTAGTTCGAACGTGAACCAGACGTTGCACACGAGCTCCACGTAGAAAAACGCCTCGTGCGGATCGGTCCGGTCCTTGCTGAGCACCCACTCCATCGGCGGGTCCATGCCCGGGGCCGGCGGCCGATCCTTAGGCACCGTCACGTTCCTCAGCGTGGCGACCCGCAGGTCGGGGTGCGTTTTGAGCGCGAACGACAGCACGGACACGCATATAAAAAATACCGATATGACGGCGACCACCTGTGAACGGAAAAGAAAAATACCGAAAGCGTAAGTCGTATATTTTAATATCTCGTCACTTTTTTTCGGACGCGGGATTAATGCGCACACGGGGGGGGGGGGGTGTAGTGAGACAGACGCTTAGCACCTCCCGAATTTTACATTAACACCGGAAATTTATTTTGCTAACGAATAAAAACACAACTATTTCTCTTGCCTTGTTGCTATTGTTTCAATTCAACCGGTGTATTGTAAGATCTGTTCGTTCCTCGACTTTCTTCCGCACTCATAAAACGAGATCTTATTGACTTAGTGTTGTTTTTGGAAAAACTAACGCGTGTTACTTTTTTGGGCCGTTATGAAATCGACGAGTTAATTGATAAACGTTTATTTCACGGTACACCAATATCACTTTTTATCATATACATGTAAAACACACATATTTATTTAATTTCTTAAAAAAATTAAAACTTCCCGATAAAATGTCTCATTAGGAGAAAATACAACACATGCACTACGCAGAACGTCAAAAAATAATCCGAATCGATTTTACGTTTCTAACGGTAGTTAAAAGGTAAGCAAATTTAGGACGAAACGACCTGAGCAAATTGAATAAAGCAGCTGACGTATATTGTTCTGCAATTAACTGACGATCGGAATCGATTTGTAGACGAAATGATTTAGCGTTTCTTTAAAACGTACAACACGCCCACCAAGAATACCTCATTCGAAGAGCGAAGAGTACCTGTAGTGCGAAATTGCCCCTGTCTTTTATATGTGACTAACGAACACTATTGCGACTTAAAGATCCAACTTTGGTTTGTTTTTCGATCGTGATCTCGTGTTTGGTTCAGTTCTTCACGTCGTCTCGTGATATTATAAATTATTATTACAATTCTCATCGACATTATTCGGTATTTAAGGCAGCGCTTAATGCGACATCAACCCGACAATATTTCCATAATATGAACTTATATTTTAATAACACGACAGTTTAAACTGCGTTATGATCTGGTGTCATATTATTCGGCTGATGTCGGCACATAACAACACAGTGACAGTATAATGTAAACACATTATCTAACGCACTGAAATCCGTGTCGTTTCATAACATTTTCGCCCCATTATTCTCGACGTTATTTTTATTCATAATATTTTCCACGCAATAAATTCGTTCTAATTCGCGTCACCCCGTTCCTCGGGTAGGGGGGGGGGTTCTCGCATACGTTAGCCTTAGTTTATCGACTTTAAAACGTTTTAAAACCGTTCCAATAAATCGCAAAAACATTTGACAGCCAACCCGATATTGGGAACTCGAATAAAAACGTACTGAAGTACGTGATAAAACGTAATAAAGTTACTAATTTTAAATAATATTTAAAAATAGTGGTTTTAGATTCTGAACGAAGTGAAGAAGCTAGTGTTTTTACAATGGTGTCTATTTTTTTTTTCTGTGAACACTTTTTCCTATGGAAATACTTGTCCGAAAGTCTCAACAGGCAATTTTTTTAAACCGGATTTGCCTTTTGTTCGAAATTGTCAATAGTTTTTTCAAAATTTGGGAAAACTATCTAAAATTTTCCAAAAGAGAATAGGAAATCATAATTTTTTTCTCCTAACTTTATGAAAATTTAAACATAGATAGACACTAATATATAATAAGTATAGCAGAATTAATTAAAGTAAAATATAGTATACTATAGTATAGTCTAGTATATTGTAAATTGAAGCAAAGACAAGCAAAGTATAGACAAGAAAGCCCGATATACTTCGCACAATGGGTATTATTTTCTCTTCGGGTCAGATATTCTTAGTGGGTGTGTTGAAAATGACGACTATTATTGTTCTTTGTATTATTAACTTCTTTCGTTCAGAATCGTATTATTGAAGAAATGATTTATCGCTTCTTTAAAATTTTACACATCCACCAAGTGTATCTGACCTGAGAAGTAAAGAATACCCGTGGTGCGAAATATGTCCGGCTTTCTAGTCTATAATTCACTTATCATTGCTTTAATTCACTTTACTTAACTTAACTTTTTGTTCATTTTATAGTAACGCTGGTAATTCATTTCATAATGTTTGTATCATGAAAAATCGAATTGTATTCTCGTTCAATATAAAACGATTTTCGTTCGGTGTGGGTAATTCAAGTATTTACGGGTTCATCAAGGTCGTTAACCTCGATTTCCAGTTTGGTGCTTGAGTTTTAGAAACAAACTAATACATTCTAATTTGCTATCATTCGTAATTACATAGGTACTGTGTGGTAATTAGAACGCAGTGCGAAAATAACGGTCACTAAGGGTGCGATAAATTTAGGAGTGCAATGTAGTGCACTAATTAAAGTTGCTCAAAAGATCAAAATGTCATCCCATTCGATTCGTTGTAGGTATAATCTTTCAATACTTTCAAACGCGTCTTTACGCATGTGGAAAAAACTCAAGTTGATAAGTACTTCGAGTGTTTAAATAATGCAATCGAATTTTAGGTATTCCGTTTTTTTTTATAAGTCTTATATTACTAAATATCTGAAAACATAAAAAAAACTCCAATGTCTGGGTTCAAATGTTCTAACGAAAATTATTCGTTCAATATCTACCGACTGGAATATAATGTTGAACTTCAATATTTGATTTTGTTTGAGACGTATACAATTTGAAAATTTCATTTTTTATACATTTTATTCGAGCTCTTTCATACGTACTTTTAGCAACTGTAGCTACATGATACTATTTATTTTATCAGAACTGTTAAAAGAAAAATTCTCCTTGTATATTCTCCAGAAATAAAAAATATGAACTCGACGAAAGAAAGCGACCTTTGAATGCATTATTTGTTTGATCTTCAAAAGGCACTCTCAAAGAGTCGGAGGTTGTTATGTACTTAACCAAATGTTTTGAGTAGCGTATTTTAATATTCATCTAAATTTTTTGTATAACAAATGGGAAACAGTTAATTTGATGGAATGATAATAATAATAATAATAATAATAATACATTAATATTTTATTAATGTAATTCATTATTTATTTACTGAAAATAATTTCTATTTAAATGAATCGAATAATCGATAGTAATTTAGTTAATCTATTTGTATTATTTTAACTGGAGTATTTTTAACGATAATATACGTAATAAATAATTTTTCTAATAATTGGATACACGATCGCATATTTGTTTATTGAAATCGGTTTGGTACGAAATTCCTCGTTAGCTTTGCAATATATAGTTACAGGGCAGTGATGTGAGTGACAAAACCTTATTAAAATAATTGGTAATAATAATAAAAAAAAAAAAAACTTATTATTTTTATCGTAATAACTTCTAAAACGACAAATACCACAATATCGATAAAGAGCTTTTCATTTTATTGTTTTTCACCCGCAACAGAAACAAACCCAATATAAAGTGTTAGAAAATATAAAAAAAATGATGAATCTGTTTACTCTTACTGGCAGAATCCGAAACAGTTTCAAACTAAATTCCCATACATATAAATATATAAATATAGCAATAATAATGATTATTATATTATACTTTACATTAAAAATTATAAATTTTAATTAATAGTATTGCTATTAATAGTACTTGACATTGTACACATCATAAATTAATCCTAAATAAGTGTTTTTAAATAACTCACGGTAATGGATATTTTCGATTAGTGTTACGTTTCATTGAATGTAATTTAAATCAAAAATCTACAAAGATCGGACAAAATAATATTCTTAACGTAGCCAACGTATAGGTTATAAAAAAAAAAAAATTATCATGCATATGCACTGTGAATTATATAATAAAATCATATAATTTAAAGTTTATTTAATCGAATATTTTTCGAATCGAATGTTATTAATCATTGATGGGGAAATTCCGCAAATATGGGTTCTAGTCTCTATCTTCGTCCCAATCGACGAAAACATTAATAGATTAAACAGCCGAGCGCAATATTTACAACAGTCGTAAAATATTCATATTTACGTACGATCCCTAAAAGCCAATTTACAGAGTTCACTGTTGACTACTACTATAGGGTAACATCTAAGGGTAACTGGTTTAAGACCGTTCGGAAACATTCAAACGGTAATGAAGCCAGAGGGCACGGACAAAGGGCACGATATCGCGTTTGATATTGTTTTCAACGTAAATATTTGCTATTAAGTAAGTTCGCCTGACCGTCCGCCAACGAAAAGCTTGTTTCGAACGAATGCCCGCGGGAGATGTAAACCACTCGTATTTTCGATCGAAACGAAAATCCACAAATTAAATGAACGTATCTCACTCGAATGCGAGTAAAGAACGACGGAAATTTATAATACCCATTGGCTTGCGAAAATTCGGCGGTTAAAATTCTGTCGTGCTCGTGACTAAGGACAACGAATTTAATGGTAACTTCGATTAATCGACTTTTAAAAATATCACACAGCAAACAACGACGTTTACATCGGTATTATCCACAAAACATTGATCAATCGATGTCTTTGATTTTAATTACAGTAAACATAAATATATAAAGCAGAGTAATAAAACACTATACGTATTAACCAGTGTGTGTATCTATATTGTATAGGAATATATATATTTCTGTATAAATCATTTTGACAGAAAAAATTAATATATAATATTCTTTATTAATTAAAATATATTATAATTTTTTAGTACAAAGCCGTGTCACTTGATAGAAAAAATTATAATGAATTATGACTATTATAAGAACAATGTAGGTGATATAAATCATGGTGGCGGGTGAGAAGGGTAACATTTAGTAGCATTGAAGAATGAAGAAATTTAAACATGTTATAATAAAGTTAAAATTAATATATTTTAGTATTTACACGTGGAAACATCGATTGTTTAATACAATATATCGATTTTTGACAATCGATTACAAATTTCGACATTCGAACAGCTGTAGAGGAATATTTGATATTTTGATAATTCAAAGGTAACTGTCGCAATCGTCGCCATATTAATATTACCATTCATTCGGGTAACGAATTAAAAAAGATCGAAAATCTTATATATATATATATATTTTTTTTTTCCTAAAGGACGATGGAGAGCAACGATATCTATATGAACGTTTTTGTTCGTCCTATTCTCGTACTCGATAAATTTTACTTTTTTGTATTCCGTCATGAAATATTATGATTGATAAAATGATTAGAATTTATATAACAGTAAAAAATAATACGATTGATAAGTAAAAGCTTTAAAACTCGAATGATAAACAATTATTTTCCTAATCAAATAATTAAATATATATATATATATATTCTTAAACTATTAAAAGTATAAGTATTTAAATCGAACAAAGTTAATTGATTTTAAATTCGTTCGCAACAAGTTTCAAAGTTTAAATTCAACATTTTAGATTTTTCTAATTAAAGAACAGGTATAGACAGAGCAAGACGACATTTCTAAGCACTCTTTCCCCACCTGGCTACAGTCTAACTACGTGCCTGATGGTAAACGATAATAATATGTTCGATATTCAACGAATTCACTCGCTTTGCAGTGTCGATTATATATTCTCGCGGTAATTGTATTAAAAAACAACTGCAAAAATGAATGTATTGTCTATTCGCATCACTCGAATCGCGCCGAAACCGAAACATAACGACAAAACATCAAAGACGTTTTAATCAGCCGCGGGTTTTGTCTTCTAATGATTAATTAACGCGGTCGCGTTTTCTTCGGTCGTTATAATATGAACATAGATATAAAAAAAAAATTAAATATTTAAAAAAAAAAATGCCCGTTTCCCCGCAGTCGAAATGGTCAACAATTATTACCGCGCGGTCGTCATTAATATTAAAAACACCTTTGTTTCTCGTTTCTAACGCGGTGAATACGTAAAAATATACATAATATTATTATGCAAAAACAAAAAGAAATAAATAAACAAAATAACTCCGAAAGACT
Organism: Stegophylla sp. TES_Ste_2020; assembly: GCA_025469315.1. NCBI lineage: Eukaryota > Metazoa > Arthropoda > Insecta > Hemiptera > Aphididae > Stegophylla > Stegophylla sp. TES_Ste_2020. The sequence goes on along the minus strand of JAIPRM010006647.1, from coordinate 7,015 downwards.
CCGGCGGGCGCGGTGGGGCTTAAAACGACAATTATTCATAAACCTTGTTTTGTTTGAATTTTAAACATTTTTTTTCAGCTTAAATCGTTTACCCCCCGTCGGATTAAACTCGGAATAAATTACCACGCGCGCGCTCCGATATAATTAATAGCGCATTTATAACGCCACTCGGTTGAAGCACTCGAGTGCACGAACACACACTCCGAGTATTCAAGTGGACAGACAAAAAGTTTGATAAACTCGTCGCCGCCGACATGCATTTCGAACGTTATTATGTAAATTCGTTTTATATTATGACGAAATTTTCGAAGGCGTGACCATGGGCATATTTAAGGGGGGCTAGAAGGCCCCTCGAAAAAGTAGTTTTATCCCCCCTCTTTTTTCGTATTGGTTTGGGGTCAGATTCGTGTCGCCTGATAATTAAGTTCCAGTATTATCAGCGATTTAAATTTATACATTCATACACAAATACTATAAAATGTCACGTCCTCGAAGACGTTATCCTCTTTAAACCATTAGAAAAAACAAGTGTTTGAGCCATGAATTCGACCTAAACGCCATATTATAGATTTGTGTAAATTTATAATTTTTTTATACAACTCACAGGCAGCTATAATATAATACAATCATTTGTTATATAAGTGATTCGGTTTATCAATTAAATTAAACGTATTTTAAAATCGAAAAAAAATAGCCCGAAAAGAAACCACAAGTTATTTCTTCAATAAAAACATCCTGCATGAAGATTCAGTTTATATGAGACAATTTTACTTGAAAATTATAAAGTATATTAATATAACAAAAAAAAAAAAAAAAAATATTTACTAACTAATTACATTATTATTGACTTTTATTGTTTTCTAGAAAAATAAAAATTTATTTTCATTTGTACCTTGAATCTTTCACAAACAAAACATAAAATGTACAAAATACACGAGAAAAGTAACTTAATACACGAGAAAAAGTAACGAAATACAAGATACAACAAGATGCAAATCAGAAATGTGTTACAAACACAAAATATTATATACTTAGGATACTGCTTACAATATCATCACTTTAACACAGGATGAATGATACCGTGTGCTCGAGTTATCGAATTCCAAGTGCACAGACGACATCGTAACTCGTTATTGCACGACGGGTTGCATACAATGTTCCGAACCACCGGTGGATGGCATCCATAAAAGAAAAAAAACGATACAGAAATCGCGTGCACGACAAACGGGTGGCAGCTGTTTTGACCGAACAAAGCGAGACTGGGGGCACTCACGTACATAATATGTGCACCTGGCGGGTAAGAATTCGGTGATCATTATTTGCTTTGTGAAATAAAATTCTCAGTAACCCTCGTCTGCATCATAAAGTAGGATTTATATGACGAACACGCGCAGTTCATTGTCTCCTCCCAAAACGGGTTTCGAACAGTCGTTGCTTTTACAATACAGCGCGAATATTTGTATCGTTCATCCGCAGGGGCGCAAACTAAGCTTCACAATAGGTGTACAACCTTTGGGAAATTATGATGAGGCAGGCATGTCGGCAAACTCGCTGCCCGTGAGCCTTATGTGGCCTTCGACACCTCTTTTTTTTTTTTTTACGTCTCGTGGTGTCTAAATTTATTTAATCAAACCAGCTGGTTTATCTTCACGGGGGAGGTATTCCACTATTTTATAAAATAAAAAAGAAGTTGAATAAACTATAATTTTTTTCATATCATTAATTTATACAATATCTTTGTACATATTTCTATTAAGGTTATAACACTTCTTTGTAAACGATCATTTTTGTTCTTTGGTGAGGCGCATACACATATGTTTTTTGCTGGGCTACCAATTACAGAAGATATTTATTTAAATTAATAATTAAATATTTATTGACTTTATCGGAATGAATTTATACAGAAAAACCTGCTCTGTGATGTCTTTTTTAGTATGAAAAAAAAAAAAAACATGCATCACAATTGAATATGTAGTTTTGAAGCCGACCCGTAACAAAAATTTCCACTTTTGGTGAGAAAAAGAGAAAAAAGCTGAGATCAAGAAATAAGGTGTACCTAAGTAAATTTAATGACTTCCTGTTGAGAAAAAAATAAAGGTAATTAAGATTTTTATACCTCGCATAGCACTCTATTAAAATATTTTGGCCCATCTAATACTTTCAGCTCGATATGCCTATTATTTATGGGTAAAACACTATAATATAATTAACTCAAATATTTAGTACCAATAAGGACCTTTTTGTAAGAAATTCAATTCTCTACAAAATGCAGAGCTGAAAAAAAAAATCCGCCAATAATCCATGTTTGGGTAAAAACGTCGTTTTCCCCGTGTTGATTGTATGGAAAACAAATGGGATTCACTGATTTGATCTAGGAAACCGAAATTTCGACACAAATTTTTTTTTTTTGGTACTACGCTAAAATATTATCATGCAGCACCGAAATCATAAAAATCGACGAACAAACGACGTTACACGACTGACATAAATTCGCTTTATTGCGAATATCGCTGGAATTCTGGTTTTGGAAACTAAATATCGTTATTTTATTATCGCCGCGCAACAACATTCGCTCAACGTTTTTCAGTCTTTACGAGTTTTGACGAAAACAATTGAATTAAAAGTTTTCACCCGTTTTACACGAGTAGATTTATTATTTTGAAAATTCGACGTCAATCGAACTTGACGGTTGAATGACATGTTTTACACACAAAAAAAAAAAAAAATAAATAAATAAATAAATAATAACATATTTCACGAGTGAGCTAAAATTTATCGAGTTTTAGTGTTTTCTCTATAGCACTTCTTTGCCACTAATCGTCACCGTGAATTTCGAGGAGAATATTAGTAACCTACCTAATTCAAATTCGAATGCGCGAATTTACGCGGAAATGGTATACAACGATTATTGGGTATTACGTTATAATTGATGACAATAAGCCGTCAAATCATTTACAACGCGAAGGGTTATTATATATGTAGATTGTGGGGTAATGCATTAATTTGTGTGTACTTCGCACCTTGGGGTGTGTTCTTCATTTCTCGGGTCAAATACTCTTGGTGGATGTGTAGAATTATAAAGAAACGATAAATTATTTCGTCAATAAGACGAATAGGAAATTAATAATGTGATAAATAATAATAGTCGTCATTTTCAACACGCGCTCACCAAGAGTATCTGACCCGAAGAGCGCAGAATACCCGTGGTGCGAAGTTTGTCCGGCATTCTCGTCTATGATTTAGTTTAATTTTTTATTCGATAAATAAAGGAAAGAACAAAAATAAATAATAATGAAAAAAGTGTTAGAGAAACGCCCAAAATTTTTTTTTCACATTTTACTCGAGATAAAATGTTATTCATATTATTGTCTATATCTAAGATTAAATTTTCATAAAGTTTGGATCGAAAAATGATGGTTTTCAAATCTAATTTGTCAGGTTTTGGGTAGTTTTTTCCGAAAAATTGAAGAATTGATAAATTCAAAAAATAATCTTTCTAAAGTGTCAGCTAGAGGCAAATCCGGTCCCAAAAAGTTGCTGATCGAGACTTTTGGACAAGTAGATCAATACGGAAAAGTGTACTTACACAGAAAAAATGAAAATAAACAACAATGTAAAAACACTGGCTTCTTCACCTTGTTCAGGTGATCTAACGCTGTTGAAATAATAGGTAATTTATTCATTTTGTACTGCACACTATAAGCAAATCGCAATTTGGTATGTATCGGCCGGGGACACTCTGTACACACCGATCACCACATGCGTACGTATGCCATATATTATGAAAGTTATTAAGAAACATACGTTTGAAAAATAAGTCTCTTACTTAAGTCACTATATTTTACCGCGTTTTACCGGTAAACCCACCGGGAAATTCTCCGAAAACCTATTTTGAACCAGTAACAATCCAACCCTGTTTTTATGTGAACGTCTCTTGTACAGTAATTATTATTAATATTTATAGTACATATATTTTGCGATTCAATTCGTTGTCTGTGCGCGGCGCCCGCGGTCATTATAATATGATTACTACAACTATATTTACGTATTATCGTGTAAAACGCGCGAGGTCTCGGAGGGTCAGTGAAAAGTGGTGTGTGTGTATATGACGGGGGAAATTATTTAATAATTAAAAATTGACGGGGCACGATGCACGTCCCGTTCGAATTCCGTGTAAATAATTTATGGAATTCAAATCAAAATCGTTACAATAATGACCGTCGTCGTCGTCATCCGAAATACGTCAAATCGCGGTGGACGGGGCAGTGATTGTCTGCACTGGCAGCGCTCAAAGCGACTGTTGATGGGGGATGGCGGATTTTCCGAACAAATATATAATGCGAAAAAATCATACGACGTTATCACATTTCAAACAATAACACCAATTATTTTAGTATAATCTATTCATCAAGTAGTGTTCTGTGTAAACACATATAATTGCACTCCATTTTTTTAAAAAATACATTACGTTAGAAAAAATACCTCGATACTGATAATGATATCGAAATCCTTGCAAAGAATATCTTGTAAAATCATTGACAAATAAGGGTGTTAGGTATTTTATTGGTGACTACTGGTTTCAGGGTTTCGCGTTCGTCATTTTATTCGTGTAAAAAATATATTTTTCAATAACAGTTATGAATAGATTGAATAAATGTCATTTCAGATTTTGAGCAAAACTTATCAAAGCGTTCGATTACAAAAATAAAAGCACATTTGTAAATACATTTATATCAAAATATAGCGTACAATGTACATCACAATTTTATAAATAAATAAAAATAACATCATAAATAATGTTGTGTTTTAATTTTTAATCGGTAACATCAAACAAGTGTATTATGTAAAAGATGGGTCGAAGAAGGTGCCCGCGGGCCACACCCCAGGTCCTCAATTTTCTCTCTACGGCGCTGCGGAAATCATTACTTACAAATTCGCATTCCAATGCGAATATTTCACACAACGATCGAAATCCGATGAACTGCCGACAGAATTATTAGCGTGTCGAATTAAATGGAATCTCGAAGCATTTCGATCACTTGCGCACGCGCGTGCGTTATGCGGCTGTTGCAGTCTCGGCGTAATCGGATTGTAAAAATAAAATAATAATTTTTGTATTCGCATTAAGACCGCATATAGTTGGCTAGTTCACAGTGTGCGATTCAAGAGAGACCGGAAAAAAAAACAAGGCCGTAATAAACGATAAAATTCATAACGACGAAAATAAATCAAACGGACGCGCGTTTATATTATATAAGGCGTGGGAGTTATGGAAATTATTGTCGAACACCGTTAAACCCGGTGTCACGTCCCCCAAAAGCGGTGTCGTTTTTTATTGATTAATTCGGTCCTCTCTCTGGGGTTTTTTTTTTTTTTTTCAACAAAAACTATCACTACAAAACGCGCCGTCACAGTCATCGGCTCGTCGCTTTCGCGAGATACCGTTAGACAGCGAGTCCAAGTGAAGTCAAAGTGTATGTTCCCAAAATGTCATGAGCCGTTCGGGCAATTACTACATAACCGAAAAGCTAATAGTCGTTCCAAATAATTTTCGCTCGTTGACACTTCTCAATGCGTATAGGCAGAATATTATGTTCTTGGAATAAATTAAAGAAAATCTTTAAAACAATCCTTCAACAATGTTCCGCAAAAGAGAGCAATGTAAACGGTAAAGGACAAATAAATTTAAAAAATTACCAAAAGAAATTTGCAGATGTCGCCTTTTTGGAATTTGTCAAATCGTTTAAATTTTTACCCGCGACATCGCTAAACTACTTAAACAAGAATAAGAAATTATTTTATGATCAATTAATTAATTTTTTTTTTAGGAGGTTTTATGTGTTTGGGGACATAATTTGAGCTTTTGGATCAAAAATTTGAAGTATTTAGAAATTCAAAGATGACCTCTCTAAGGTACCACAACTATATAGAGGAAAATCCGGTTTCAAAAAGTTACTGGTCGAAACTATTGGACAAATAGATCTGTACGAAAAAGTGTACACAGAAAATAATAAAAAAAATATACATCATTGTAAAAACACTAGCTTCTTCACGTCGTTCAGAATCTAAAATGCATTCGTCCATTAATAGGTGTAGGAAAACCTACAATAGTAATGACTCTGCTAAAGAGTATAACCCATGCTGTATTACAAATATATATATATATAAAAAAAAAAATGCACCAAGTTAATAATTTATAAATACATTTTTTGTTCCTTTTGAAAACATAAATTATTACAGAATATCGTCATCCACTTATACATTTGATGTAAAATGGCTAAATCTGTTAAACGCTTATTGAAAAAAAAAAAAAAAAAAACCATATTTGTATTACACAAAAAGATTCATCTCGATGTTTATGTAAATTGCCATAATTTAAGTCTTAGATTCCAATTAGATACTTATTTATTTATCCATCTAGACGAGATTTCGGTCGTTAATATTATTAATAATTTTGTTTTTTTTATTTTCGAAATAAATTTATCTCGATTTCACTCAACACTGCGGACGGCGAACTCGTTTGCTCGTACACGAGGTCGTGGTTTAGTGATTATTTAACCGAAAGAAAATTGTTCCAGAAATTGAAAAAGTCCGCCTTTTTCGGATGACTACTTGATGACTAATTCGGGAACGCGAAAAGGTTTATGACCGCTGCGCATTATATCGCGGCATTGTGTTACAGGGGGAACTGTATTATGTCATCGCCGCGAAAAATGTTGCCGACGACGCGCAATCATTCGGACAAAACGATCGTCGTAAATCACGGGGTTGGGCCGCAATATCGCGTACAGAACGTTCCATTAATCGTACCACGACTTTTACACCGGGACCGTTCACAAGCTTTTGGGTATTTTTTTTTGTGTCCGTTTCATAACGATTTTCGACGTGACGGCGCGCCGTGTAGATTATTACAAAACGTAAAAATAGGACGATTTTAGATTCTGAACAAAGTGAAGAAGCTAGTGTTTTTACAATGATGTTTATTTTTTTATTTTTTTTTTTCTGTTAACACTTT
>JAIPRM010006646.1:0-18346 GCA_025469315.1 Stegophylla sp. TES_Ste_2020 | reverse complement strand
TAGATATTTTTACTGTCATTATATCTACTGCAAATATTTAATAATTGTTCAATCCATTTATAATTAATTCGAATATGTTCAGGAAAATGTTTGTTAAATTATTTATTTAAATTTGTTAAATATCCATAGATACCTCAGTTATGTCTTCTTAGTTAATTTCATTATAATACTTCATTTTAAAACGTACAAACGTGAGTAACATTTTTATTATTTTTAGAATATACTCAAGCTATTTATACACGAAGTTTTTTATTAAATGCCTCTATAAATTTTGCTACATTTTTCATTAGTTGAATGTAGACAACAAATGTAGGTGTACAAAGTCTCTTTAATTTTTTAGTTATATATTTTATATCTTAATCGTCGTAATCTTTATTTATTGCAATTTATTTATTTTTAAATCACGTAAAGGTTGACGGCACGGCGCGGCGCCCCTACAACAACAACGAGGCGCCCTAGGGCGCCGCGGCGCACACTTTGGGAACCACTGGGTTATACAGTAGAAGGTTTCCATACTCAAGATTTCTTCAGAGATTTTGCTGGAAAAATAAATAGCCCTCAGTTATAAACCCTACAATGTAAGTGCCATAACATGATTATAAATTATATATTACTCGTATACTGTTCTAATTTGTTTTCAATACCATTGATATAATTTAGGCGAAAAGAATAAGATCTGTATATGTGCTTTTTGCAACTTTAAATGTTGATAATTCATTAGGCTCATCTGCAACAGTAGAATACTGATGATGTGTTAATAGCAAGATTGAAAGACGGAAGGAGCATGTTGGGTAAAAAATTGCTGATATTTTAGTTTATAATTTATTACACTTAACACACTATATACTCAATATAAATCTGACATTATTCTGTATAATTTACAGAAGATCTACTGAAAATGCTGTTTTACGAAAGAAATGATGTATTGTTTCTTTAAAATTCCAGTACATCAATGGAGTCCAACAATATACAACATGAGTATCACATATACGAAACAACAAATGCTTATGGTGAGAAGTAAAGCTGTTTTTTTAAGTATACCAAAATTTACTAAATAGTTTGTTAATAATTGATCTTCCTAAATCTAAAGTTTTAATCTAAATTTTACATTGAGTAGGAAGTAAGAACTTAAATTTTTTTAATTAATGACATAATTTGTTGATCTAATGCACATATAAACTTTTAAGTGATGACCAAACTTGGCCAGGGTCAAAAACTTTTTTAGTTCATTTTTTTTTGAACTTTTATTACTAATAATTTAATACAACATCAACTAAATTTTTATGAAATAATATCATTTCCACTATTTTAAAGTTTTTTGTTTTTTAAAATGACATCCACTACTTTTGACTACATATTCTCATGTGTAATATTTATAAATTTGGACATTTAAGTATGTTTTTTCAATCAATATTCTATACATTATATATATTTAAAGTGAAAAGTAGCAGAGTAGTGAATACATTTTTGCAGGATACCTTTTGCTTCGCTCTGCTATTCAAAACTTAAAATGTGTATAGTTTTAACTATTAATCGAAAAAAAAAAATTGTCAATAATAATAATATTCTTTTTAGAATATTGAGTCGAAAGTAGTGGTTTCTTTTTAAAAATTGAAAAAAATGTGATTGGAAAAAAATTTACTGAGTACTTTATAGGTACCTTATAGTTATAGGATAGTGGCTTAAAAGATACTTTTTTCTTTTATTAATCTAGCAAAGAATTTCTAAAATAATATGTTCAAGGTGTATTTATTATAGATCTATGGGCTGAATAATATAAAAATATTAAATATAACTATTATTATTTTTATTTAAGTAATTAGAATTACCATTTAAATTTAACAAAAAATAAAATAAGAAATAATATTAAATCGAGAAAAGAGTATTAAATAAAAAATATATTTTAATAACTAAAAATATAAAATACCTTTTATGCATTTTCATTATAAATTTCAAATTTCTGTTATGGTCATGTAAACATTTATTGTCCTATAGAATAGTGAAATACAACTTTTTCAGTAAAATTATTATTTATTGTACATTGTTCTTTTGTTTAGGGAAATTGCAGTGTTAAGGTAACTGCTGAATAATTCCCGAAGCAAGATTTTATCGAAATTATATTTAGATGATTAAAAATTAACTTCATTGATTTATTGATATTCTAGATCTTGTTTAAGAAGTTCTAATTTGTATTTGAGTTTAAGAGCATTTCATTTGAAAAATCATTTAGATGCTTGTAGAAACGTTTCTTCTCATTACTTTGATCTATAAAACATACATAATTATTTTTTAGTGAATGAATATGTTCTCTCCATATTTAAATTTGTCTTAATTTTGATATTAATTAATAATGTAATGTTCAAACTTTTATTAGATTGTGTTTGTAATATGTTGAGGTAGTTGTATTTGACATACTAGAAATAGAAAATACTTGTTTTGTTAGGTTTATTATCTTTACTACATCAGTTTTTCATATCCAACTAAAATAATAATGATAGAAGTTTAAGTATAAAATTGGTGAATATAAAAACTCAGTATTTGGAGGTCATTAACATATATATACTCTGATTTTCAAATTATACAGTATAGAGAACTATTTAAACTTCATTCTATTCAAAAAATATTTTGTTTCTGTCTATTTAACTGGCAATTTATTAAAAACTTGCTACTTATAGCTTATATTAAGGCATTTAAGTTAAATTTAAACATTAATCACTTAAAAATGAAAAAGTGTTTTTGAGGACATTCTTTTTGTTAAATTATCACTGAACAAAGTAGTTATCCAGAATCCATTTGTAGGACATAATGGATGTTGACAATGGTTGACAAATGGAAGAAATCAAACTCCAAAATGATGAGCTTCTAAAAAATTATTTTTAGGCTTCTAATTTATCTCAATTTTATAGGGGTCTTCTCTTATTCATATTTAGGAAATCAGTAAATTTATATAAAAGTGGTAGATTTATTTGCAAGTATATATACATTTATATGTAAGCAAATATTTTCAATTATGAAGCACTGAAAAAGTTAACACCTTAGGTATGGAACCTTACATGCTATATTTTATAAAACTCAACTACAAGATTGAAAACTGATGAATCGTAGCAACAAATATCATATAAGTTCTACAATTTCATATTTTATTAAAATTATTCTTATATTCCTTATATACATTTTAAGGATTTACCTAAAAGTATTTATTTATTTTTATTCTTCCTAAAACTATTTTAGGTTTTGAACGAAGTGAAGAAGCTAGTGTTTTTACAATGATGTTTATTTTTTATTTTTATTTTTCTGTAAACACTTTCGTATAAAAAATACTTGTTCAATTTATAAGAAAAAAAAGTAAAGTTAAGCAAAGTAAAGTATAATATAAGAAAGTCGGACATATCTCACACCACAGGCATTCTTCGTTTTTTAGGACAGATACTCTTGGTGGGTGTGTTGAAAATAACAACTATTATATTGTTCTTTATATTATTAACTTTTCTCGTTCAGAATTGTCTTATTGAAGAAATGATTTATCGTTTCTTTAAAATTCTACACACTCACTAGAGTATCTAACCTGAAGAGCGAAGAATAGCCATAGTGTGAAGTATGTCTGGCTTTCTTATCTATACTTTGCTTTACTTTATTTATTTGTCTTTGATATTTTGTTCATGAATAGAAAATTAAGGCAAACTGAATATTTTTGATAGTTTTTGTATAAAAATGGTTTTTTTTCTAATATGGTTAGGTTATAATATGTTTTAAAAAAAAGTGTGGTTCACTTTGTTAAAAAGGTCGAAAACTCAATTTTTAGTCTAAAATGTATTACTTTAGTTTTCTTGGATTAACTTCACTTTTTATACTAGAAAAAATATTAAAACTAATTTTGCAGTAGTTTATTACAATAATACATATTAGTAGTTAAAGATACTTTCAACAAATTAATAAAGAAAGAAATTCTTTGCTAGAATATGTACAAAACAATACTATTATTAAAATTAAATTGCATCCGGCATTCATACACAAATCTATTGAATAATATAATATATAACAAAATAAATTGTTTTATAAGATTTAGTAAGCCTTTATCATTAGTATTTAAAATTGCATTTTAGTAATTATAAAGTTTTGAATAGGATTTCCCAATCAGTGATCATTGAATTTGTTATATGTGGTCCTCAAATTTTTTAAAATTTAAAAAAAATAATAAATTAAGTTTTTGTACAGCAAAATTAGTACTACTTCTGGACAATGTAAAGTACTAGGGTTGGCTGCTGGTAAATTGACTGGTCAAAATGTCAATTGATGCAAGTAAAAAAGAATGTTTAACATTTTTTTGTTTATTTTTAACAATTTATTGAAACATATTAAATGTACTTAATTCTAGATGTTCCAATGAAATAGTAATCATGCACTTTAGGTTCAGATATGAATATTTTTCAATCTTGATCAGTCAAATACAGTTAATTGACCAAAAAAAGGTTGACCAATCAAAATCCAATCCTATAAAATACTTGACATAACAGTCATCGTATGCATATTGATGCATTGTCATGGTCATGCATATTATATTTTCGTGTGTAAGTACGTAATAATTTTTTTGATGTATGTTACTTATCCACACTAGTATATTTCATCATCACTATTTGAAAAAAGTTAATATTTGCATTTACATTTTTTTTATTAAGTATTCTTCAGTTATTGATGTTGATTTTTTATTTTCATTAACAATTATAGGGTACACAGATTTCGGTGTGATTTAATATGGTACTCAGATAGGTTTTCTAAGAAAATAAAAATATTATATGACCTTAATCTTAAATAAACAATAAATTTCTGTTATAAGGCATTTTATACATTAGAATTACCTAAACAGTATTGATTAGGGAAATAACACATTTTTTATACAAAAATTGTCCAACTCCAATTTCACAATTTTTCCTTGAGCATTTATATTTTATATTATGAGAGGACTATTGAAAATTTCAAAAAATTTCTCAAATGTACCACCCAAAGACTAAAATTGTGATACAAGAAGTTGCTGGTCGAAACTTCTGGACAAGTATTTCCGTATTAAAAAGTGTTGTAGATAAATAAACATCACTATTATTTAGTAAAACTTCTTTGTTTCTCTCCGAACGTAAAAATTTCTCTCTAGTTCAAATGTAGAAATGGGCATTGTGCAAAATATTTTTATCAAAAAAATGAATATTGGGGAAAATATTTTGGTCACATTTTTTCAGTGCTAATAAAGTATTTTTAAACATGGTATTTCCAATTTGATTTTTCTAAAATTGTAACTCACTTGCACATACAAGTATTAGTACAGAGTGCGGCAAACCAAATAGTACAGTTTTGAAAGGTTGGGATTTCTCGTCTGGTGAAGATAGTGTGATTGTGATGGTCTCATTTTGTCGGGTGGGTCATGTCATTATCAGTCATTACCATGGTTTGGTCTGGTGAACATCGGGGCTTTGCCGTCCATATGTATTTTGAAAAATAGCCCGACTGATTTTTTCATATCGACTCGGTAGTACTTTTTTTTTGAGAGACAGACAACATATTTAAATGAAAAAATATTTCAACAAATAATAATAACATTTTAATGAACAAATTGTGTTGAAGTAACATAAAATATTTATCATACACGCTATATTATTATAAAAAATCAGTATATATATATATATATTTATATAAAATACCAGTTATGTAAAGTAAAAATTATGGACTACGTTTTGCAAATTGTACATTTTTGTCATTATAATTAATTAAATGTCTTACTAAAAACTAGTATACATAACGCTTAATTTTCAGTCTATTAAATACATTTGAAATTCAGTAATGACATATATTTTTAAGATTATTAGTGACTACTAGTTTAGTGTATTCATAAATCATAATATATAGTAAATTCTTTGTAAAACTACATACATTTTTTAAAATAGTACATCAACACTAGCAAGGTTAATTATTTACAATGATTTTTTCTATTTATCAGTTTTATATTAAAAAATAGGTAACTTCAATGAAATTCGTATAATTCAAATTAATTATTTGTTTTAAGTTCACTTTTGTAGTCTTGTCGTTAATTATAATGATTACCTAATTCAATAGTATTAAATAAAAATGTCAATTCTGGGTGGATTTTCTTTGAAAAAAATTTTTTTTTTAAAATTTTACCAAAAATATCAAATTATTGAATAATTAACTTACAATTTGTCATTGTTACTTTTATTTTTAGTCAGAATGATGAGTATTTAAACATAGAAAAACTCAAATCACACGCCATATATGCCTGTTGAGAAAAATGGAGCTAGATCAACAGAAATTGAAGTTGACCAAAATCAAAATTGCTGAAATAATTATTCGGTATTTAAAATTTGTGCTCGAACAGAACGAGAAATTTAGATTTTTGGATAATTATTTGAAATATTTTTTAAAGAACTTTAAATTTATTCGAGCTTATATCAATAATTCTTATAAAACTAATTTTAAATGTTTTTTTTTTTTTTTTTTTTTATGGTAATTTAGGTATTACAAATTAAATATACTTAACCTAACAGTCTATTATTTTAATTTTTAATTCCATGTGATTAAAAACGAAACAATCATACCCTCCTAAACAGTTATGATTCATCCTCTAATATATCACTTTCCATGTCTGGTTCGTTTTCATCGTCTCCTTGAACATTTTGTGTAACTGCCAAAAATGTCCTGATAATTTTACATTTTGTTTGATTGCAATTGCACGGATTTGGGTGTGGTTCGTGTTCAGCGTCTAACATTTCCAGGTTGATACTGTAATGTCTCGAATTGGGACTGTTGCGTTTGAATTGTACGTTGAACATCACGGGGTCGCCTTCTTCGACTTCCAATTGGGTCGGCAGCACGATGATCGTCTGTTTCCAGTGCGTCAGTGGGGCCCCGGGCGAAGTGCTCAGCGTACTGTTGTCGACGGACGGGAATTGGACGACGAACCAAAAGCACACTCCTTGATATATGCCGCTTTTGTCCAGTATAGTCAGGTGACGTTCAGCGACGATTTCGTCGAGCTCTTCCGGCCGGCAACGTTGCAGGTCCAATTCAATCATCGGACCGACGTTTTCGGCGAGCAAATTCTCCCGTTGTAGGCTCATGATTTTCGGACGGTTCGAGTACAAGTCGCGCAGGGCTTGAGCGAACGATCTCATTTTCACGCCGCACACGTTGTCCCATTCCGAGTAGAAATTCGGCAACGTACACGGGGAAGCGTAGAGTTTGCAGTGCGAGGGGAAAATCAAACCTTTGGGTTTCAAAAACTTGTCACGGGCCACCAGCACGCTGTCCAACATGCTCTCGTGTAGCATGTAAAAACCCATCCACTCGGAAACGATGATGTCCACTTTGTACGGCAACGTGACGTCCTCCACTTTGCCGTAAAGCACCTGCAAGCAAAATTAACGTAAAGAGAATTAAACGAATAGTAATTATTATGTTTTTCACACGGGGTTTGTGTATATATACTTCTATGGTGTCGGAAAAATGATTTTCCTCGACCAGTTTTCGGGCGATTTCCGCGGTACGGCTCGCTTCTACCGCGAACACTCTGGAAGCACCGGCCTGCGCGCAGAATACGGACAATATTCCGGTGCCGGCACCCACGTCCAGCACGATTTTGTTCTCGAACACCGACCTGTTGGACAGTATCGCGTCTTTGTACGCCTCGGTTCTCGCCGAATCTTGTATCATCAATTTGTGCACCTGAAACTCGGTAAAAAATTCCCTCCGTTACATGTCTACGCGGTTTCGTTCGGGTAGTTTTTTACCTCCAAATCGTCATAGCCCGAGAAATACGTGTCCGTGTCCGTGTCCGTCATAGTGGCTTCTTTTGAGTTACAATTTATATCGACGGCGTATGGTCGAGGATGGGGATACGAGAGTCCGCACGAATCGTCGTTTTAAAATGTGCGCGCGTGATAATTATAACCTGAAAAAAAGTTGGTAATGGACAGGTGATCTTATCGCGCGCGACGACGGACGTTATCACACACACACGATAACAACAACGTTGTCAGGTGTATGGAGAAAATATTTCGTTCTGCGTTCTTCGACGTCCGTTTTATTATTAATGTCAAAGACATTTTTTTTCCTACAAAAAGTGTGATCAACTGTCGGAACGATTTCGAAGTGGTTTTTTTTTTTTTAGCCCGACGTTTCGACAACAATATGGCTTTAAATCTTATTGTCAAACAGTGCGGAAGCGGAGCGATTAAAAATGCCGTTTGCTCGTCGTAAGTAGTCGGAGACACAATGTTATGATGTAACTTCGGGAATATTTTGAGTTTTAAATTTTAAATCATTACTATTTTCACCGTGTCCTTTGACGATGTTTTATCATTTATTTTAAAGTCGATTATGCGTGTTGGGCAGGGCCAGAGGACTGTTCACCGGAGTCGCACACTCGGCCGCCGGTGAAACGAACAAGGGTTTGGAAAAAGTTTACGCCAAAAAAGAATCGTTACTGTTGGACACCGACAATGTTATCGGCAAGACGCCGAACACCAGCGTTCAAAATTACATCGAAGTCGATGCCAAAGTACGTTATTTATATTTTGTACGAAAAATGACTCGAAAGTATATTAAAAGCTGGTAGGTATTAAATTAAAATACACGAATATCTTTGGATAGGTTTACGAGTTTGATAACTGTTATAGTATAAACAATCTATAATAATTCTTTGAGCGGTTATTCTTACAAACATTCAAGCTTAAAATTAAATAATTTTTGTTTATCTTCGACATTTTAATCAAATTTTTACATCACAATAGTACCTACCTACATAATAGTGAATTATGTTGGTTGCATTTTGAGAGGGTCTTTTAAAGAACGGTAAAAAATAATCCCAAATTTCAAGGAGAGCAATTAAAAATAATTAGTTTTCTGTTTTTATCAATAAAGAAGATTTTTTTTTTTAGATGTTATGTTTTTTTTGGTGATCCATTATTAGTAATGACGTACAAAAAATTCTAAGAAAATAAATATTGCTTTCCTGGAATTTAAGGAATTTGTTGTTATGTTCCTTTAATAATAGACTCGCGATTTGTAAACAATAAATTTAATTTAGGTATAGCTAGTTAAATTTAAAACATTTTATGAATATTTGAGACATTGTAAATCTTTTTGATGGTCTTTCTAATATCCAGAGATGGGCAAAATACTTTTAAAATTGTATTTAAATGCAAAACAAATTTGAGTTTACAAAGTAAATACAAGATATACTTATCATTTTCAAGTAAATACTAAATAGGCACTTTAAAAAAAAAAAAAAATATGAATAATAATGATATTTGTTCCAATGACTCATTGATTTTACCAGAAATGACAACAAAAGTGCCCTCTGTTGTCTGTAGGTATTAATACTATTAATCATGACAGGAAGGCCATCATTTTACATATTTTGATGGGATGAAAAACCAATTTTAATAATCAATAACAAAGCTAAAAAAAAATTTCTACTCTATTTAAAATTTAAAGTTAATATGATTTTGATTTATAAAATTATTTTTTTTAAAACTTTTTATTAATTATTCATTGAACCTTTTAATTAGATAGAAAAAATCACAGTGAATCAATTAAAATAAAAATATTTTAGCAGCGTCCGTCCACTGTGTTTATGTACAGTTTATAATCATTAGTTATTCCATTGGAATAAATAAATAAATAATACTATGTCTCTACCTAGATTTCATATTTCAATGGTCGTTTGCTTAAAAGGTGTATACTATGGTACTACCACTGAATGTCAAAGGTACGTTATTGGAAGGCATTAACATTTTGAGAAAAAGCAAGATAAAAAGGTGTATTCAACTATGGAAGTATAAATTAGTTATAGGTACCAGTAAGAAGATTACTTATTTTTTTTCAAATTAAACTAAATATAAATTATTTGGTGCCTACTGAACTATCTAGGTACCTACTATGAATCTTTTTTTTTTATTTTTCTGAAAAATTTGGTTTACATACATCTTTTAACAAAAAAAGTTTGTTAGATGATCATTTTGAATTAACTTAAATTTTTGGTTAAATTTAATCGATTACTTTTATTTAGTGTTACCTAATTTAATAATTAATGATGACAAATCATTTTGGTATTATACCAGTGTAGTAGGTATACACATATTTGTTAAAAAAACACACATTTTGTTCCTAAACGAAATTAAAATATGTTGTATCTAAAATAGGTCTGTGGCATAGCGCGGGAAGTACCAATTCCTAAAAATAATAGTAATAAATAACAAACATTTAATTTTTTTTTTTTTAATTGTATGATATTTGTAGTTTCTAAGTACCTAAGATTTTTCAAAATTTGAAAATATTCCTAATTTGATTTTTCAAGTATTTGGTGCACTTATTTAATTATCAATAATTATTATTTTAAGTATGGTGGTTATTGAAATTTAGTAAATAAATATAATTAAATGTTTACTTTTGATTCTAGACACATCAGTCTTATTTTTGTTATAAAAAAGTTTGGCAGTTATAATTTCAAAATGTATAAGTTCTTGGACTAGCAGTAAATCATAGATCTATTTCATACATAATAAATTTATATATTTAATATTTATTTCTGAGTTTTATTCTAAAATATGTAGCTTGTATTAAAATAAAAACAACTATTATCAACTCTGATAATTTAATTTAATTAAAAAAAATGTTTGAATAATAATAATTTTAACATGTACTTACTGAGTAGAAGTGTACTTTCTGCTCGCCTGTAGAAATGTAGACTAATAAATGTTCGTTCTATACTGCTACAGTAATAATATATTTATGGTATAATAAATAATTGTCCTGATATCAAATTAATTTATAGAAAGACCATTATTTGATTTGATTATTTTATTTTATTATCTATGTATCTCTAATAATAAGTTATGGGTATTAACAATTTAGTTACACATATGTTGTATAAATACATAATATATTAATCATAGAATCCTTTCCCACAGTTTGATGTTATTGACAATCTAAATCTCAATGTTAAAAGTATCTTGTAATTATATAAAATGTTTGACTGATTACTTATTAATAGAAGTAATAAATGTCTTGATGAATATTACTCTTCTTTTGTGCAATCCATCAAATTTTGAATAATGGTTTAAAATGCCATATCAATATAATAACATTAATTGGTATCATAGAAGGGTTACCCATAATTTGATGGTGGGGTTTGATCCAAATGTTAGAATATAATGTATTAATAAATATGTTTGAATGATTACATGTTGATAGTAGGTATTACAAATGTCTTGACTGTAACTTTTATTTTGTGCAATATATCAAATATTGAACACTAATTTAAAATTATAGGCTCAAAGAATTTTATAACTTCTATTTGTTATGTTATTATTTATCACCCTAGTAATAAATTCTGAATTAATATAACATAATATGTCTTTTGCTATTCATTTGGGAGTTAATTATATTCTTCTATTTTTTTTCCTTAACTTATTTTAAAGTTTTCTGTATAGTATATATACAGCTCATTATTTTACATTTACTTAACCTTATTAATAATGTAGATATCTATTGATATATTGATAATATTATACATTAAAACAAAAAAAAAAAAAAATAATGTCTGTATGGTTAATATTAGCCAAGCGCTCGTAAGGCTCCGAATTCTTATTTTAAAAGAGCTCTCACTTCCGTATTGACTAAAATGTTTGAAATTTGTTCAGGATCATTAGAGAGTTATATTCGAGTCGGGTTGTATTATATTTTCAAATTATAATTAGATTTTCTACTTTTGTTAAAAATAAACTTTTTTCAAAAAACTAGATGTTTCTAAATTTCTATATTTATTTAATTCAATTGTAATTGTTATTTAATTACATAATAAACCATGTGCAATTTGTTATTCGTGTAAATGATCAAATTTATGTAATGTGTTATTTAATAATAAGTACTAGTATCACCAAGTGGTTGAAACTTGACCCAGAATAACAAAATCAATTAATTTTTGTGTGATTGTACATTGATCTAACATATTATACTGATAAACACGCTTTGAACTTAAATGTTGAACTAAAAATAATTTTGTTCCATACCTACATCATTAACAAAATACGAAAATTGATTTTTCATATATTCCCCTACACCTAATGAATATTTTATAAATAATTTCAAATTATAATAAAATATAAAAATCATATAGGAATATAAAGTAAAATAGTGAATGTAATCAGTACTATTGTTTAACATTATTTTTCTAATACTATGGTAATAAATTATTCTGTAATAGTTAATTTTTATATTATAGGTCGATGTGAGTCCTGTGACTGGTGTTCCAGAAGAACACGTAAAAAGTCGTTTGGTGAAAATAAGCAAAGCTACCAAAAATGTAATGCAATCTGGTACCGACAATACACACAAATGGGTTATGGAGTTTGATAACAGAGAACGTTGGGAAAATCCATTGATGGGCTGGACTTCCACGTATGCATATGATTTAGAAGAAAATGTGTTTGTATTGTGTACTAGGATATTTGTAATGATGAGTAAATTTTTTCTAGGGGCGATCCGTTGTCAAACATGAAGTTGGAATTTGTAGATCGAGCTGATGCTATCAATTTTTGTGAAAAAAATGGATGGAAATGGTATTTGGAAGCGGAGCATAAGACCAAGCCTAGACCCAAGTCTTATGCAATTAACTTTTCATGGAACAAACGTACGAGAAGTTCTACGAAGTAAACACTCGTACATGTTATAGTTAAAGCAATGTCTGTAAAAGAAAAAAAAATACACACTAAATTAAAGATATTTTAACTCAAATTATGTTTAGTGTAAATCAGGAATACAGTTTGTATAGGTTATTAAAAAATAAATATAATACTCATTTGTTGAAATTTACAGTTTTTAAATTTTTTTTTTGTTTTTATTTTATATTTACAAAAAAATGTTATTATTATACAAAATGTCAAAACGTATTATCAAACTTAACTGTCTAACAGTTTTAAGTACAAGAAAAAAAAATTTATTATGAAAGATGTTTATGATAATAATAATAATAATAGTTGTCCGATTGAAAAAGGAGCACAGTCAACCTAAATGTTGCATTTCATTACATGTATATAATATAATAATTTACTGAAAATAAATATAATAATAATGTATAAAGTTACTCCAAAAGTACAATGTTACAAATATTATGCTGAACAACATAATAATCGTATTGTGTTTTAATACGTATTATATTACAATA
This sequence comes from Stegophylla sp. TES_Ste_2020, assembly GCA_025469315.1. NCBI lineage: Eukaryota > Metazoa > Arthropoda > Insecta > Hemiptera > Aphididae > Stegophylla > Stegophylla sp. TES_Ste_2020. Next base: position 5,115 of record JAIPRM010006646.1, on the reverse strand, counting down.
TTATATGACATGATATATAATATTATTATAAACAACAGTATAAATAATTACATTAAATAAATAAATTTTATTTGCATACCTAAGTGTCTAACTAAACAAATACAATATTTTTTTAATTGTTATGTTTTTTTTCGCCAACTTGCTCACCTACCAGTCATGAGTGCAGTGGTAAATTATGTAATTAACTGTAAATCACATAACACTACGGACGAGGTGGCCTCCGAAACATTTTCTTTTACGAACAATACACATATTATGATAGGAATATATGAGTGCTAACATGACGCAATAGACAAAAAAGACAAAATTTATTAGATTAAAAAAAAAAAATAAGGCATGTCGTTATTGTATTTATAATTAATTTTAATTTAATCGTGTGAGTACGTGTAAGTACATAGATATTATTTTAACATGCTATTTTCTCTCTCTAATTTACACAACAATATTATAAATATTAAATAATAATAATAAAAATGATAATATCACGGTTGGTGAATGAAAAAATAGAACCTATAGCTAAAATTGAGGCACAGTGGTAAAGGTTTAGGCACTATATTACGCATATTGTATATTATAATACCTAATACAATATAATTATGTACAACAGTATTGTGAATTTAGTCTACAGCTTATAAATATATAAATATAATGTACACATTTCTTATAATATAATAATAACACATGTACAAACAGCGGAGAGACGACTAGTCTTGTGTACTTAATATAATGACATTTGAGGTGAAAGAGAGAGAGAGAGAGAGAGAGAGATGGTTACTCGTGTGAATACGTGTTACAGTGACACCTGTATGTGGTGAGTTGTAGTGAGGAGACAGTCGTGTTGGAACCGAGTTTAAAACGTCCTAACCATTTTTTAGAGGGTGGAAAGTGGATGATGGGTAGGGGCGAGGACTGAAGATATGTTTTCTGGCAGCAGGTAGCGGTAGACTATCGCAGGGTGTCGAAAAAAAAAGCGCCACAGGCCATAATAGTTCTTGTATCTGATGATGTGTGTGCATTGTGTGTTATAAACCGCAGTATAGGGGGCCACAAATGGTTTGGTTACCAGTGACCGCATACCGGCATATGTGTCCGAGGGTTCTATTGTCCGGTATGGGAGCAGAGTATTCGAGCACTTTGTCCTGTCTTTTTGCAATAAAAATAATATTCTTATACCTGTTGTTATACTGTAAACATTCTTTTATTGGACTCACATTTAGGGTTTTCGCTCTAAAGAACTAAATGTATGTTGTACAACTTCCCCTCTGCTCCCAAATAATCTGCCTTAACCAGAAGAAGTATTATCGCGCATGAAAAAATTTAGCAGTTCCTTAGAATAATTATTTTTATCCTAATACTTATTAGACTATAGGTAAAATAAATCTGTTGATGTTGTAAGTCCTCACTCTGATTGTTCGCCGTCTGAAGACGTCGCCTGTGTGTAATAATGAATATTAATAATATACAGATTCCTATGTACTTATGAATATAATAATATTAGTCCCTTTGTGAAATGAAGTTGTACATTTTCTGAAATTGAATCGGTTTTTCACTCAAGTTTTTCTTAAGTACCTCTACCTATTATTAGTGTTGATGTATTGCATTGGTTCCCAACCAGGGGGGATTTAAGTGATAATGAAATGATTAGCATTTTTTTTTTTTTTTATGTTTATTTTGTTAATTATAAATTTTAAATTTACTTATATCATTTAATTAATATTTACATTTTATATTATTATTTCTGTTTTTGTGTTTAATAATTTGTTTGTATATTTAATGCTATGAATTATCTTTTTTTTATTATGTATCAATTTTTTTCCAATTTATAAAATAATGAAAATAAAAATTTAATAGTTATACTTCTAGTAATTTTGTATAATTTATTTGTACGGCTAACAGAAAAAAAAAAAAAAAAGTCAAAATTACAATTAAAAGGGGATAAGAATTTTGAAAAACTACAAGGGGGAATAGATCAAAAAAGGTTTGGAACCATTGAATTGTATTGGGTGGTCTTAAAAAAAATCTGCTCGTCTCGAATTGTTATAGAAATATTTAATTAAATATAAAATTATAATACCAATAGTTAGGTTTATGTGTGGTAATAGAACCCTGAAAAAGTGTAGGTAGAAAATTTAGATGTTTTTGGGTGTAAAATCGTGGTTATCCATATTTAATTATCGTTTGTTTTTACAAAATCATAAGTGAGAGACGTGACACAATGTTAAATTTTAATCATAATTTCACTCTAATTAAATGGTTTCAAGGGGAGGATCTCTCCCTAGGAGTACTTTTTTTTTTTACTTAACACGTATATTAATTACAATTTTTTTTTTTTGTATGATTTTGGTTTTGGGCGAGAGAGGCTTAAAATTTGAATCCCCCTCCTGAAGTTTAATCAAAATTGTTACCGATTTAAACATTTTTTTAGTCAATTGTAATAAACAGATTTTCATTACAATTAGTACTTAGCCACTAGACATAACTTATTATTATTTTATACTTATTTATTACTTCGTAGTTATATTATTTACATTCATCCATATTATATTATTTACTGTTTTTTTGATATTTTACATAAATTACTATCATCAATCAAAAGTTGTCGTTACCAACATGTGTGATTTATATTTTGTAAAGTATACAACAAAGGTGATAAATTTTTTTTATCCAATAGGGGAGGGGGGCGCGAGATTTTCGAAAATCTCTAAAAGGGGGTGTAGAATACAAAGGGTTGGGAACCACCCATATCCAAATATACCAATATCATTTTGCATTATTTTCCGTATTGATATAAAATATGTCGACGACCCTAAAATAATAATAATTACTCGGCGACCGTCGAGGGAGTCGCGCGACCCCCCAGAGGTCGAGAAACACTGCCCCCTAGCAGAGACGATTTACCGCGTGGTCGCGCCGCAGTCGAATTACTCTCCCCCCTCCCCTCCCCCCAAAAAAAAAAGACCCTCTTAGATATTTTAATCATTAAAGTCGTTGTTTGGAACGCGCGCGCGACTGTGCTAACTATTTCGAAAACTATGCGACTGCCGAGAGTCTATTGCGCGTAAATCCGAAAGATAGTTCCACGGGACATTCCACTGGACTTTTCGGGTTCGCCCGGGATTTTCTCGGGCTCGCGCGTTCCCGTAAACATGTCGCGCGCGCCGTCACCGTCGTTATTATTAATTATTGTCGCAGACACCCGAAAACGTTATTAATTATTACAAATACTAATAACGCGTCATCGTTATTGTCGTCATTGAAACAAAAAAAAAAAAAAAAAAAAATACGATTTTTATATACCCAGTGCCGGATCTAGGGGGTCGGGGCTTAGTTTGGGTATATTAAAAATGTACATATGTTTCAATTTTTTTTTTCATTTAAAATGTTTCAATTTGAAAATTTATGTAATATTATACATTATTTAGGGGAATTTATATACCTAACTATTTTTGTCTGACGTAGATAATATCTTAAAGTTCACAAAAAATTAATTAATATTATAGAAAAAAAAAAAATTTGTATTAAAACACCACCACCCCCTCTTCTCTTCAAGGACGGGCCCTCCAGCTCCACATATGGAGTGCACAGTTAAGGGCGCTGCAATTTTACTTGCCCAGGGCGTCAAATGCCCTAGATTCGGCACTGTATGTACACCGTCCTACTCTATAACTCGTGGTGATCGGATTTACGTTTCATACGGATTACCGCCGCCAAAATTACAGCATTGATATGCTATAATTAAATCGTTTATATTATTTTGTTTTGCTAAATTAACAGAATGTCATCTTCCACGAGTAATAGTGTATTATATAATTATGATTTTATTTTGAAAGTTCATCACTATTTGTTCACCACGATATAAAATGTGATTTCAAATAAATGTACTCGATTGTAAAATTTCCCATTATTATAGTAATTCAGAATTTTTAATTTTATTTAAAATTTTAAAATTTCCCATTATTACAATCTTTCAAAATTTTTAATTTTCCGAGTACTATTTTGTAGTATCGTTAATTTACTATATTTATTTTAATATGTACTCAATGTTATTATATCAAATTTGCAAAATATGTTTCTGTACTGTTATTTGCTTTTCGGGGCGTTGTTATTAATAAAATAAAAATAAATAAACACATAATTGTTATCATTATCCCGGCAATCTTTTGGTTATAAGCGTTTAACCCGGGGGGGGGGAAGTAATTATCCACACATTTAAACCGAATGTGAATTGTCGTCACGATCACAAGAAGATTCATAACTAAAAATATAATTACAAAAATCGAGAAGTTAATTAAAATTAAAAATATTATTTAAAAGAAACTATATTTTATCATAAATATATCTATATATACGTACGATAGTGGTAAATTGATGAAATATTTGCAAGCATTAGGACTAGAACAGTCTTGCTCAATGTGTGTCGTTCGTCACGGAACTAAACCCCAAAAACGTCAGTAGCGCGAGTGATGTGCTGAGGTCTGAGGGAACGACCGGAGCAGATCAAACGCGCGACGGCGGAGACATGTTGTTTTGGAAACGAGTTTCGCGCGCGGATAACGACCGGCATGGAAACTGTCATCGGATGCATGGCCAGGGGTGCGTTAGAGCAGCGGTTCCCAAATTTTTTTCTCTAGGGAACCTTTAGAAAATAATTTGTGACTGTCGGAACCCAAAGCCAATTAAGTCTTGATTTTTGGACTGTTAATAATTATAATCGTGCATCATATTATGTTATATGCGTTATGAGTAGAGCTGTAATTTTATAGGAAACTACAATTTTTTTAACTGATTATAAATTGTAGCTTTTTTAACACAGAATTTAAGTTGTCTAACAAAAAATTTAATTTTGTTACTATCGTTTTGAATTTGTAAACGATTTAAATTATTTTTTTACATTTTTTCCTTATTTTTACCGTTCTTATCGAAATCTATGAATAAACATCTTAACTTGAATATTTTTATTTAAAATATTCTGTATTATAAGTCAGATATACATTTATATGTCAAATTTATATATTTTAAATTAATTTGTCTCCAAAATTCGATAAATTTGAGTATATTAACTACAAAGACAATTAAATTCAAATTCAAACAAAATTATTTTTTTAAAAATTTTTC
>JAIPRM010006645.1:3287-18347 GCA_025469315.1 Stegophylla sp. TES_Ste_2020 | reverse complement strand
TGTTCAGAATTGTTTTACTGAAGAAATGATTTATCGTTTCTTTAAAATTTAATACGCCCGTCAAGAGAATACCACCCGTCGTGCGAAGTACACCCATCGTGCGAAGTATGTCCGGCTTTTTTTATTTTTTTATTTATATAGGTATTAAAATAAAGTAAGGTAAAGCAAAAACAAGTAATGTAAAGACAAGAAATTAAAGGATATTATTCGCAATACGAGTGTTCTTCGCTCTTCGGATCAGATATTCTTGATGGGTGTTTTGAAAATGATGACTATTATTGTTCTTTATTAAATTCGCTCTTATTATTGAAGAAATGATTCGTTTCTTTAAAAATTAACACACTTATCAAGAGTATTTGATCCGATGAGCTAAGAATACCTATGGTGCGAAGTATGTCTGGCTTTATTGTTTACACTTAATTTTACTTATCTTTGCTTTATTTTACTTTATTTTTTTTTTACTTAGCTTATTTTTTTCTCTCTTTATGGAAACGTTTTTTTATTTGGAAATAGGTAGGTACTTGTCTAAAAATTTCATACAATAACTTTTTAGATCAGAAATTACATCCCGGTGGTACTTTAGAGAGGTAATTTTTCTAAATAATTTTTCCAAAAACGAAGAAAACCTGACAAAAAGTTTAGAAAAATTTAGATATCTATATCATAAAATTCATTTTTATTTTTATTGTCATCTTAAATTTGAAACTAATTAGACTAGAAACTTTAAATTTCATCTTATTATTTATTTATTTATTTATTTATATTCTATCTATTGACAATAATGTAATACAAACGGAAAAAAAATTTGCAAAAACAAGATTTGATACACTTTTGGAATAAATGTAGAATATTTTGAAATTATCCTATGTTTTGTTAGATTTTATCAAATCAGATTTTAGATTCTGAACAAAGTGAAGAAGCTTATGTTTTTACAATGATGTTTATTTTTTTTCTTCTTCTGTAAAAACTTTTTCGTATAGAAAGAAATACTTGTCCAAAAGTTACGATCAGTAACTTTATAGATCCAAAATCACACCCATATGGTACTTTTAAGAGGTCATTTTTCAATACTTTTTTCAAAAACACGGGAAATCTGACAAAAAATTGACAAAGAACAGTAAAATATGCTATTACCGGAATTTCCATAAAATTGAAAATTAGTTTTTAACATCACTTCAAAAATAATGCAACTAGGAACTTGAAACTCTCTCTAACTAGATACTAAAAATAGTCACGAAAACATCATATAAAAAATTCAAAAAGATTTGATCAATTTTGAGTTAAGTACAGCATTTTAAAAATTTCGGAAGTTTCTCTTTTTAATGTTTCCATATACCGATATTCTTAATAATTTCTGTCATTTCTGACTAATATATTCTTACTTATTATTATTAATATAGCAGATGATATTATAAAGATGTAATATTTTTCAACATTTAAATAATTTTCGAGTAAAAAAATATGAATATTTCTCACTAGCAAGAGATTTTAAAATGATTAAAAATTTTTAAAAAGCATTTGAGATCGAAATTTCTGAAATTGACTTGAACATAACATTATATTTTGTTGAATAATTTTGTATTTTTTTATTAATTAATTATATGTTCGCTGGGGTCTTGAACGCATTTAATTTTTTTTTTCAAATTTAAAAGTTTGTTCCTCTTGCTCTAAAATTATCTAAATTTTAAGAATTTTGTGTCTTTATATAATCTGTTTGAAAAATTGTTTTTACGTTTATTGCCGTTTGTACCCTCAATTAAAAGCATCTATCATAGAAAATTCACTTTAATTTAATTATGTACTTTTTAGTTAGGTTCTTAGGTTTTCTTAAAAATTCATTTTAATAAAATTTTGACTAAAGACTAGATTCACTACATTTTTACTTCCTTTGTTTTTTTCATTTCAACTTTTATAGCTTTTTCGGAGTTTCTAGTTGATTCTCTAAGATTTTAGTGACATTTAGAAAAAATTTTGCACTTTAAAGTTTTTTTTGCTTGCTACGCTCACTTTGTCACTCCGTAGATAACCGTAGCTTAAATAAAATATATCCTATACCCCCGTATTATTTTATTTTATTTTTTTATGTGTACAATTTTAGATTCTAAACGTGAAGAAGCTAGTGTTTTTACAATGATGTTTTTTTAATTTTTTTTTTTTGTGTACAACTTTTCGTACGGAAATACTTGTCCAAAAGTTTCGATCAGTAACTTTTTGAAACCAGATTTGCCTCTAGATTGTATTTTAGAGAGGTCATTTTTTGAATATCTCAATTCTTAAATTTTTTAAAACTACCCAAAATTTGACAAAAACGACTCAGAAACCATCACTTTTTGATCCGAACTATATGAAAATTTAAACATAGATAGAAAATAATATAAAAAAGATTTTGGCTCAAGAAAATTTTGGAAATGTAAAAAAAAAAATTTTGGACATTTTTCTAACATTTTTATTTCTTATTTGTTTTTATATTATTTTTCTTCGTTCAGAATATTTTTATTGAAGAAATGATTTATCGTTTCTTTAAAATTCAATACACCCAAGAGAATCCCACTGGTCGTGTGAAGTATGTCCAGTTTTTTTTTGTATAGTATTCGTACTGTCCAAAAGTTTAACTATCAACTTTTTGAATCAGAATTTGCCTCTAGGTCTGGATGGTACTTTAAGGAGGTCATTTTTCGAAATTCTTAATACTTTTTCTAAAATTTGGAATAACTACCCAAAATTTGACAAAAACGCCTTTAAACCTTTTTTTTATCTAAACTATATGAAAATTTAATAGACAATATAATATTGACATTTTTTTTTTTAACACTTTTTCTTGAAATTTTTTTTTTCCTATTCTATGTCATTAACTATAACTATTAGTAGAATATAAAATTAGCTGCATAAAAAATATTTTTGTGTATTAATAATAAAATTTATAATTTTTATGTTAAATTGTCTAGTATAAACTGAGCTCCGCTTAGAATTGTTTTATTGAATAAATGATTTATCGTTTCTTTAAAATTTAACACACCCACCAAGTCCCACCTGAGGTGTGAAAAATACCCATGGTATGAAGTATGTCACGCAGAGAAAAAGTATCTATTATTGTTTTACAAAACGCATTATTTCCGGAAATAATACGTTTTGAAGTAAATTACTTTAGAACAATTATAGAAAACTTCATTATAAGTAAACTAAAAATTATTTGATCATGAAAAATGAATTCCTTGGATTTTTTCAATAGTTTATAGGATTAAAAAAAATGTTCATTATTTTTTTTTAACAATTACTTACCTATATAGAAAAACTTGTTTTATGAAATTTTGTAGAAATGAAAATATTAATACGTTTTGAAAAATTACCCTTTAATTGGTTGTTATCACTTCTTGGAGAACTGTCCTCCTCCGATTTCGTAACTTGATATTCCCAGATTTAGGGACTATTCTCTAGGGTCGGCTACACTGTCACTATCACCTAATAGTCTATATTATCACAATTCACAGTAGTGACTATTGGAATTATATGCAAAACATGAATACTACCCTCTCCCCGTTGTTGGGGTGAAGTTTAGGGGCGGTGTAGTTTTGACTGTTTGAGTTGCCGATTGTCATAGAAATTTCTAGAAATATACCCATGTTATCATTTCTCTAGCAGACACCACAATAGTCAAATGTTTTATAGTTTTTTTTCTATTGTTGTTATCATCGTCCTGCAACACGAAATTACGCGTAAATTTTTCGACATTTTTGTGTCATTCATCTGATTATTTGTCTTCACAATGGATTTCTGAGGTATGTTAAACCGAAGATTTTATCGAGGATTAGATGATCTGGTCTTGAGTAGCTCTCGGCATAGATGCTGCTGTACCACATATGCTAACAAAGTCCTGAACAAAGTTTCGTTTTCTTTTGATGCGTTCAATCGGCCGGAATCGTAGTGTGATAATAACAGACCCTGCAGTTTATATAGATACAGAACATGTGGACAAAGCAATAGTTCTCCGCTGCAATATTTTAGGTACCTCATTTTTTGACAGACACTATTTTTTTTAAAATTTCGCAATAATGATAATAATTATATTATGAAGCGTGTGTTTTTTAAGTAAGTACCGTTTTGAAATAAAAAATAAGGAGCAGAGATATTTTAATAATTTTATTTTTACATGAAAGCTTGTACTTTAAACTATTTCTCTACATAATTGCCACCAATATTGATATAATATCGTGTCGTCCAACTAGCTTTTGAATTCTGTCGTCATAGAATCCAGTCTTGGTAACCACTCCAACAGCCGATTTGACTTCGTCATCGTCGTCGTGGTGCTTCCCGCTCAGGTGTTTTTTTAAATGAAGGAACAAATGATAGTCAAATGCTAGATATGGCATTCTGATTAAAGGTGTCATTTTGCTGCACAATAATGTCTGTTCACATGCGTCTAACCTAACCTAAGATCTGATCAGAGAATTTGGTTGGGAATAACTTGTTCACCCAGTGACTACCACTTGTTCCTTCATTTAAAGAAATACTTGACGGGAAGCGCCACGACTACAATGACAAAGTCAAAACGGCTGTGTTGGAGTGGTTGTCAAGACAGGATTCTATGATGATGGAATTCAAAAGCTAGTTGGACAATATGATAAGTGTCTCAATATTGGTGACAATTAAGTAGAGAAATAGTTTAAAGTATTAGCTTTCATGTAAAAATAAAACTATTAAATATCTCAGCTTGTTATTTTTTTTTATTTCAAAACGGTACTTATTTAAAAAAACACGCCTCATAGTACTAATATAGGTACCTATGTTGTGAGTTAAATTGTTCACTAAACGAATTGATGGTCGCGTCCCATTATCCACTCTTTAGTGTCACAATTCAGACAGTATCTTTACAGATTTTTTTTCGGCCAAATTTTTATTTTATTCTGAATTTAATATTTTTGGCTATATTATACATAAATATTTGGTGCTTTTCCAAATGTATTATACAGCATTGTAACAGTATCCTTCTATGGTAAGATCTTAATATCATAGGTACAATAATATTTTATGTCTTTATTGAAGCATCTATTTCTAAAATATCTTGGTTAAAACGACCAATTTTTAATGGCCTCTTCAATTTCATTATGTGAAATCAATTTCCACTAAAACGGTTTACCTAATAATGAATAATTTTATTTATTCGAAAAATATTGATCCCTGTGAAATAAAAGAGACTTTAACGGCTTGGTAATAGATATATAGTTTGGTTTTGACTGTTATCTAATTGTTTTGTCTTAATTTTTTTTGGTTTTCTACACCTATTCACTACTATCTAACTGTATAGTCTAATGCTGACGACTGTTGTTATTTCTAAATATTAGAATTGTCTATTAATGTGGTACAAGCAATAGTGGAATTTTAATAATTATTCATTTGAAAATACCCTTTCACTAACATTAGGTATACTTTGATTATAATATTAGGTACAAATAAACAGCTTTTGATTGGATATTTTTCAAATGATCTTTTACAGTGACTTATGTGTAACTATGTTCTTTATTTGTTATAAAATTTAGAAATCAAAATAAGAGTATTTGATTAACTTTAATAACATCACATTTACTGAGTGGACCAGTTCACTGAATACTGTGCTTTCCATGCATTATGCTCACATGGGTCAGTCATCGTCTAACTTAATGACCATTGCATGGTGAGATGTCTGCATGAAGTCTGGTTTCATACCATAAACATATTGAAAAGTTCTATTTTGTGTACCATTGGTGGTATTAGTAGAAAATACACCTACACATTTGATTTTTACAATAAATTTGTAAAAGATAAATTTTATGATACGTGATACGCTTATTTCCTTTGTTACATAATGAGCTTGGACAGTGCTAAACCTTCTTTCCAGTCGGCTGAAGGTAAGTCAAGTCTATTGAATAAAGATTATTGCCTATTGTATGGTAGATACAGTGATATCTATCTTAAACTAAGTTGTAAGGGACCAACAAAAATTTCCACTTTATATAGGTTTTGGTATAACTGGAGAAAATATTTAAAAAAAAATGTGTGTAGACCAAAATACATTTTGGCACAAGATAGGATTTTTTATTATTAAGGATAACTTAAGATAGGTTTCACTGTGTCTACTCTTGTTTTAGTTATAAGCTAATTACTCAACTGTTATGAATGAAACATCTGGAATGTTATCTGATAAATAATTAAAATTACTGTTGATTATTTTATTTATAAATGTGAAATCATACTGAATGCATGCATAGGTACTATGAAGAATATATGAGGAACAATTTAATTAAAATTCAATTTATAAATTGCATCCATAAAAAACATATATTGCCTGCAAATTGTTGTATACTTTTTTATTTAATTTTTGTGCAATTGATAAAATAATACAATTTTTCACTGTTTATTCTACTCAGTATTAAAATTTTGTTACCTTCTATATTATAATTCACATAAAAAAAAATTCTGTGGTGATTTTACTAAACATATTTTGGTCCCCAATTAATTTTTTAGAGCAAAAAATTGACTTTTGCTTTTTTCTCTATTAATAGATCTAAATCAAAAATCTTATTTTTAGCAAATTGTTTCTAATGATCTAGTCTGTGATCATTGAATGTACATTACAATATGTACGGGTAATAAACCCTTTTTTCTGCTTTGCATATTATATGCACAGAGGATAAACATAAATTACATAGCTGCACTAGAATAGGTATTGGCAAATTATCTTATTTTAAAGCATTATATTTTCTTTTGAAACTAAATGAATGGCAATGGTAATATAAAAAAAAAAAATAAATAAAAATCAAAGAAGAGTTTACAATAAAAAATGTATAATATATCTATTATCATTTTGTCAATTCAAAATGTTAAAATACCAGTACATAATTCTAGTATGTAATAGACAATTGTCAGTTAATGATAATGGACATAATATATTTATTACTAGAAATGTATTATGTAATTTTTAGTGGCATATACCAGTGATTATTTTTCTGGTTATTCATGGTAAGATATAATCTTAAAAATGTACTGTATTTTATGTTATTAACTTCATAATTTTTCAAACAAATATTTAAATTAATATTTAACTAGGACATAAAATATTTAAATTAATATTTAACTAGGACATAGTCAACTATTATCATAAAGCTTAATTTTATGATGTATAAACCAGGTCAGTTTTTATTTTCGTAGATGTATTTGATTGGCAAAAATATCTTGTGGTAAGAAAGGCAACAGAAGTACCAGAAGATTTTTTTTACCATGTGAGTAATAATGTAAAATACACAAATTAACTAGGAACATATTTAATATTACTTTGTCTGCAGGTTTGTAAAAGTGAACTCAATGGAATTGAATTAGATTCAGTGGTTGAAGTTGAAAATGAAGATAATGACGGATACTGGTTTGCGAGTGTTTGTTCATCTAAAGGCGCTTTAATCAAGTAAATTTTAATATACATTTTATGAAGATGAAAATAGAAAAAAAAATAAGTAATACAATATTATTTTAGTTTGCACTATTTGGGTGACAAGAATGAAAAACATAATTTTTGGTTAGAAGTAAAATCATCACGCATTCATACTCTAAATTGGGGAAGCGAAAATAATAAAAAGCTGGTACCACCTTGTGATCGATTTTCACGTGTGAACCCAAAACTCATTAAAGAAAAAGTGGATGATTACGAAAATTTTGTATCTAAAGCTCTTTTGCAATTGGTATATTTTGTATTATTATAAATTACACATAAGCCTATAATTTATTAATATGAATAAAATTTTGAACATATTGGTTGTAATAATTGTTTTAATTTACAAATAATTACATTTATTTTAGGGAGGTGCTCCAATTTATAATGTTTTCAAACCGGAAATGTTTGTTGAAGTTCAAGATAAGGAATACCCATACCGAGTTTGGGTTTCAAAAGTAAAACAAATTCCATTATCTAAATATTTTTTACGGTTTTTTAATATTTTTGTACTATTTTATTTTAATTGTTATTTAGGTACTTAAAAATGTGGGAGGGAGATTATTTCTTCAAATGCAAGGAGAATCAAGTCCTGATAAGAATCCATTTTGGCTATTTTATTCAAATGAGCGTATTTTTCCTTTTGGATGGGCAGAACAGAAAGGTATTCAACTATATCATCTTATATCTTTGTAAATCACTGAGTTTTTTTTATAGGACTTCCATGGAGAGTCATGAATTTAGAAACCAATTTTGTAGATCCTTTAAATTCTAATTTATTATTGAACGTATTAAAGGTAATGTGTACATTTTTTTAAACTTGAGTCTTATATTAATGCAACTAATAATAACATTACATTAAAATCATTTGTACTTCTTATATAAAATTAAAAAATATTATCAAGGTTATTAACAAATTATATTCACAGCCCAAGACCCCGGAACCACACAGTTATAAATGTGGAGAACTATTGGAAGTTCTAAATCCATATTCATTTATGATCTTTCATGTTGGTGAAATTGTTAAGATTTTTGATAATCGTTATTTTAAAGTTCAAGTATACAATGAAGAAGAAGTTGACAAACGTATCACTTTTGTGGCTACTAAAGAACATCCATATTTATTTAAAGCAGGTTGTTAAAATGAATTCTTAACATATATATATTTTATTTTATTATTATTTTTTGTATTTTTAAAGATAATATTTATATAGCATATTAAGTATTTATATTAACTAGTTATAATCTTATTATAATCTCAGTATCTGAATTGTGTTTTTAATTTAATTTTCCATATTATTACTGTACCATTGTTTAATGTTTAAATGTTGTTATAAAGGGTACTTACCCATTTATTAATAAGAAATAATATGTAACTGTGAATGTCCGTAATTGGTGAATGCTGACAGTCACTTGGTAAATGTCGACATGCACATTTTAGATTGGTGAATGTTGACATATTAAAGAAATGTAGACATTTACATAATGATTTTGATCAATGTTGACATAGGTACAAATTCGTATGCATATAAATATTTAGTACAGTCTATAATTCTGGCAATGTGAATCGCAAATATAAACAAATAATTCATTTTTGCGAAATTTTTCGTTAAATTAATAAGTGTAGGTTAGTTCACTGGGTGTTTGGTCGACTCCTCTTCGCTTCTCAATATTCCTCAACTATAGTGCAACGTGTGGGCATTTTAGCTTGATAATTGATAGTATTTTATTGAGTGGAGAAATACGATTCATTATCAAGCCGCGAAATGCCCTCACGTTGCATAACAAGCAGAGGGATATTTTTGATTTGCAGAGCGAAGTGTAGTTGACCGAACACCCGGTGAACTAATCTACGCTTATATATTATATAATAACTTTATATATATATACATATATATATTAACTTAATACACTTATAAATACTTCACAATTTATGTTACCCAATATACCTATAAATCGTCATTATCAACATTCACCAACATAGCTATGTAAATGTCAACTATTCACTTATGAATGTTTACAAATAGAAAGTGTAATCAATATGCTAACATTTACCAATGATTTTAGCATATGATGACATTTACTAGTGACTGTCAGCATTCGCCAATTATAGATATTCACAGTAACATAAATATACATACATATTATACATATATAATACATAAATGAGTAATATTTACTTTTCAGTCACTTGTGGGAAGGGTCCACCGATTTTTGCCAAATTGTAGTATGTTATTGTACTGGTAAAAAAAATAACTTGAGAATTTTAGAGCTCTAAGGTCTGGAATGAGCTCTTAGAATGTTTTAAATAGGTCCTTGTTTTCAATCTTTCATATCTGTTAACAAATTTAAATTTTGCACCTTTAATTTTTTTTTCTATTTTGAAACATAGTTTACATAAAAAAAATTCAAAAAACTAAGTTTTAGGGCGTATTTTTAAGGACTGTGATATATTACAATAAAAATTTTTAAATTTTGATGATTTTGAAAATTGTTTTCAAAATCGAACAGTTAAAAAAAAAAAATCAACACGTTTCATTTGACAGGATTTTTTTTTTATCTTTTAAGTAATAGCTTCTAAGTTGAAATTCATTAAACCGTTTAAAAATTGACCATTTTCATGAAAATCTCGTTTTTGCATTTTAAAATTACTTATACTCGGTCTTGGAAACATTTAATGATACAAAAGTTTATTTGAAGATGTTCTATACTTACATAATAACCTCCTTATAGAGATTTCCTTGAGATGAGCCTCTAAAATATTATTTGAACAGCTGTAAATAGAATATTTTACGTTGTTAGAGAGCCTACCGGCGAAGCTGCTGAGGATAATAATAATTTAGAGAGCATTAAAACTATTCTTATGTTGTAAACTCTAAAAATAGACTTTCAGACATAAGTGTAAGATGTGGTAGAAAATCTCCAGATGGTTTAGAACCAAAGTTATGACTTTTCAAATTTTTCAAAATTCAAGATACCAAATCTGTGAATGGTAATTTTGCCTAATTTGATAGTTTGCCTTTAAAACCATACCTCAGTTCTAGATCAAATTGGACAAAATGATCGTTCACAGATTTGGTACCTTGAATTTAGAGTAGTTTTAAAACTGATATAACTTTGGTTTTAAGTCACGTAGAGACTTCTACAATCTTTCAAATTTAAGGTTTGAAAGTCTATTTTAGAATTTACTACGTATGAAATGAAAAATCTTAGTGCTCTTTTAATTATGACAGAAGCCTCAGCATTGGCAAGTGGAAGCTCATTTAGGACCTAAAATACTCAATTTTCAGCTGTTCAAATAATATTTTAAAGACTTGTCCCTAGGGAATCATCATAAGAAGAGGTTATTATGTATATATAAAATTATGTTCAGCTAAATTTTTGAGTTGTTAAATGTTGCAAGGACAGAGTACAAATAATTTGAAAAAGTTTAAAAAAGCCTAAAAACAAGATTTTCATAAAAATGGTTATTTTCAAACGGTTTTATATTTTGAATGATTAAATGGATTTTAATTTAGAAACTATAACTTCAAAGATAATCAAAAATCTTGTCCAATGAAATCTGTCAAATGATTTTTGTTGAAAGGTTTCGATATTGGAAATTGTTTTAAAATATAAAAATTTCAAAATTTCCATTTCAATGTATTACATTCTTCAAAAATAGTCCCTAGAACTTGGCTCTATGAAAATTTTTTATGAAAACTAGGCATCAAAATCAAATAAATGAGAGGCGCAGAATTAAACATATATATAATAATACATATTACATAAACATATATAAGTATATAACATATAAACAGTTATAAACATTTAACATGGTTTTAAATATTAGGTTGAAAATAAGGCTGAAAGGGTCTATCTTAGGCATTCCGAGATTTCGTTCTCGGATCTCAGGGCTCTAAAAAATCTGAAATAATTCACAAGTTACTTTTTCACCAGTATAACAGCATACTAAAATTTGATGGTAATCGGTAGATCCTTAATACAAAAGTTACTGGAAAGTAAAAATATTGCTCATATATATGTGTGTGTGTGTGTGTGTGTGTGTGTGTGTGTGTGTGTGTGTGTGTGTGTATGTATGTATGTATGTATTAATATTAATATTATTTTAGATTGGGCAAGTAAACACAATTTTCTATTAAAACCTCCATTTGATTGGAAAAGATCAAATGCGTTTTGCTGGTCAGAATATGCAGTTATGAAGAATGCTAAAATAGCTAATGTGAATAATGTATGTAGAAAAATAGTCAACAATGTTCATGTTAATATGAAATTAGAAGCTGTGGATCCTATAAATCCTGATAATATCCGTGTGGCTACAGTTAAAGGGTTTTCAGATCACTGGATGTTTTTGTCTTTTGATCGTACATGTTGGTAATTAAAGTTTGAAATATAAATTTAAGAATCACTTTAACATAGAAATAAAACAAGAATAAATTAATATTTTTTTTGAATTTAGGCAACAAGAGTTAATACATGTACGGTCAGTTTGTTCAGATGAGATTTTCCCAGTTGGCTGGTGTGATAAACATAGATACAAACTAAATATTCCAACATTTCCATATGATGATTTTAATGATTATACAAATTGTTATTATGTATCAGATGATGACGATTTAGTTTTAAATGAATCAGATGTAGAAAAATTAGAAAATAGTCCTCCATATTATATTAAAGGGGAAATCCTTTATCATTATATGAACAAGTATAATTTATTGATGTCTCTTATTTATTTTAATTTGATATAATATGTATGTATCACCTTTTTAGGGGCCAAAATTATGAAATGTTAAAAAAATCAAATCAATGTTTATCAAACGAGTCTGATCAACGTTCTGACGTTATAAAGAAAGTAGATTTTATTGAACCAATTAAAAATATCAAAGACAAATCCCCTCGATTAGGTGTAGAATTGGATAAAAAATTAGTGAAAGATTCGCATAAAGAATCCCATAGAGAATTAGATGAAGAATTGAATAAAAATGTAGATGAAGAATTAGATGAAGAATTCCACAATGAATTATTTTTAGAAGTTGATGCGAAAAAAAAAATAAAAAAAAATGTTAAAACAAAAAAGGGAATTGTATTTAAAAAACCTATAAAGGCAAGTTATAGTATGTGTATTTACTTTAACAAAGATTGTTGCTTTGGCAGCCGTATGATGAAAAAAAAAATTATGGAATTACCAAATAGTATTGGACCGGGTCCTGTACCTAAAATGTTGAAAGAAGCAATCATATTATTAATTAACTTGGACTATTTTCCTGGGAGTGCATTGAAAAAAATTAAAAATATGCAACATCAGTTATTTGATGAACCGGGAGGAGTTGACACTTTAATTTCTACCACGTAAGTACATACATGTCAGTTAAATTAGAATAATTAATTGTGAATACCATTTTATTTTAGCGCCACAAAACCACATTCTGAATACTCACAACACCTAATTTTGCCTGAAACTAAAAAAATGGCTAAAAAGTATT
Source organism: Stegophylla sp. TES_Ste_2020 (assembly GCA_025469315.1). Taxonomy (NCBI): domain Eukaryota; kingdom Metazoa; phylum Arthropoda; class Insecta; order Hemiptera; family Aphididae; genus Stegophylla; species Stegophylla sp. TES_Ste_2020. The sequence goes on along the minus strand of JAIPRM010006645.1, from coordinate 5,408 downwards.
GTTCTGCTCTTTGTAATTTATCAGGCATTTGTGAATATTTCATGACCACTGAAAAAATTAAATGTCCTCATAAATGTAATGAGTTAAGTAAGTATGTAGTTATAGTTAAAAAGTTATATTACTAATTTGATACTAAATAATTATTTAAACTAATTATTTGTTGGTTGTGTGGCTGCTTAAGAAAGTTCTTGATCATTTCTATGCATATTTGTTATAACATTATTTTTATAATTATAATTTGTAATGAAACCAGTTCTTCTTATAATAAACGATAAAACAAATCCTGTCATTAGTTATGATCAAAACCATTCTCATATATGCCCTCCATCAATCAATAATGATCAAACCAAGTGGTATGTTCTCATTGTTTATTACAGTTCTGAAAATATTTTTAGATAGCATACAGCACTATTAATTAAAATGCATCGATATTATTTATCATGTAGATAGCATTCGACACCGTTACCAAAATTTGAATAAAGTTCAATATTTTTTTTGATGTAAATAATTTATCATTTCTTTAAAATTCAAAACATTCATAAAGATTAATCTACCCGAGAAGCGAAGAATATTCATGTTGTGTATAAAGTATATTCGGTTTTTTATTTATGATCTAAATGTTTTATACATGTTTTACATTTTATTAAAAATATACTTATCAAAATAAAATATAAAGATTCATTTTGAAATAGTTTATTCTGTGTTAACAGCACTAATTTATTCTTGATGAATTACATTAAAATTCAAATAAAAGTCAATAATTTAAAAATTAGGTACATTTTAAGTTTAATATGAAGTCTCATTTTTGACCACTTATGAGTATGTACAAACTAAATTTTATCTATGGTGGCTTTAAATTATATACATTAGCTAATATTTAACCGTTTTTCTATATAATAACTAGATAAATGATTTACTTCATACATTAACAAGCATATTTAGGAATTTTATAGAATAACTTGATATACAAACTAGGGTTTGGATTTTAAGGTTATATAAATAATAATAAAAAGCACTTAAAATGTGAAAAAAGGCACAAAAAAGCATTTATTTTTCATAAATAGGCAATTACAAAATTTACCAAAAATTAAAGTATGTATGTTATAACTAAATTCAAGCGCCATAACTCATAACATTGACAATGTGTCGCCTTAAGCTCTTATTGATTTGTTGTGTTAATATTTATGCATAAATGAATCTTGTATCTACGTATTAAGAACAAATTTAAATCTGTAGATAGATGCTTTCATAATCGTTATTAAATTAACAGGCCATAAAAATACTTAATTGATATCGTCGATAATAAATCCCTAATTTTAAACATAACATCGAAAATGCATCGTCTTCACAAATACTTATTTATTTATTCCGTCAATAAGTATTTTAAAGTATTATATGAAATCATAATTAAACACAAAAATAAAATAAAAAGGCTAAAAAAGTATAGGTAAAAAAAGGCAAAATAATTGTTAGTCTATTATTTTATAAATTTAATGAAACACATTTCTATATAAGAATTATTTTTGTAGTATTATCTATAAAAAAGAATTTGCCTTCAAATCCAAACCCTTATATAACATATTATATACATTAATTATATATTATATGTGTCATAGGTTTATAGTCAAATCAGGTATTTTACTAAATTTCTAGGCAAATAGTCAAATAATTTAATTTTCATACAATTTTATTATCCTCTTAGGCATTTAATTAATTGACAAGGCGTTTAACTAAATGCCTATTTCAAGTCAGGCAAATAATAAAAATGTAACGTTTTTATATTATTTTAAAATTTAAACTATGTTTTAAATATAGTTAAAAACTTATTATAACTTTAATTTATGTTTCAAACCATTAGTATCTAAGGACACAAAATTATAAATATTTCACACACCTACGTATTTTATATATTAATATATTATACATAACTGTTACATAAATAATTAACCCGCCATGAGTCGCATCATTGTTTGTAACACATATGGTCGCACAAGGTCTTTTTGACCATTCACTTATACCTCATATTTTTTTTAACATTTTACATACAAATACATTTATTAATGATTTAAAAAAATTATACTTTATTTGTTTATTATATTTTACAATAAAAATTGGTATTAC
>JAIPRM010006644.1:0-18350 GCA_025469315.1 Stegophylla sp. TES_Ste_2020 | reverse complement strand
TTTTTAATTTAAGAAGAAGTGGGCTAAAAAAATAAAATAAATATTTTTAACACCCCACCCCAAAAAAAAAAAAAAAAAAAAAAAAATTATATCCTAGTCGCACTTGGTGTTGCTCAAAGGAGAAAAGACCACCAAAGGTCCACCATTGGCGAAGACGCGAATTATTACAACGGGCGCGGAGGGGATTCCCGGGGGATGGAAAATATTATTCGAGTGGAACGGCGGCGGCGGCGTGCGACAAAGTTTCAGAGGTAAACGAATTTTCCCCGAGTGTTACAACAAATAACGTTGTTAAAATAAAAATGGGGCAAAAAGAACAAATAAAAAAAATCAGTCTTCGCAATAAAATATGTATATTACCTGCGTGCAAAAACGGCACCACCGCGATATCGCGTTTCGACAAGAATTACATTACAATTACGCGTTCCGTCTCGTCAAAAAGCGCATAATTTTTTCTTTTTTTTTCCCGATCGCATTTGTAAGCTGTCAACGCGCCGCACCGATTCGAAAAGACAATAGAAAAAGACGGACATTTTTCCAACACAGTTATTGCCGCCGTATTTACTTTTACGCGTTTTAAACGCGCGTCCGCGGAGCGTCCGAAGAATGGGTTCCAATTAACGCTAACGGCGGGCGGCGACGGCGGCGGCGGTTTAATTGGACGATTACTATTAGTCATTTCGACGGATGTCTCGTTCCTGCAGAACCCAAAGCGTGGATTCGAGTGCATTTGTGCGCGATATTACGACGAAACGTTTCATAACCATCACCCAGGCGGCCGAAACAAATTAAACGCTCTTTACGTCCGATAATACCCGGCGCCGCCGCCGCTTTTGGAATTTTCCAAAAAAATCATTTTTCAATCTCCTCGAAATCATTTCATCAAATATCTTTGAAAGAAACGAGAAGAGAAAACAATGAGAAAAAAAACCACCTTATCGTATACTCCATCACAATAATATACGAACAGTGTGCGAAACTTACAACTAAGGCTAGGCTAGACTTGTAGCTTTAAAAAAAATTATAATATGCATGCACTTACGCTCTGAAAATGTACAAAAATCGCTATACAATTTACGAAATGTGGTCTAAAAATATACAAAAATGCTTAAATTATCTCTTATAAAACATAAATTTGTAAAACTCAAAGTATTTAAAAACTGTATTGTATAATATATTTTAATATATTGTATTATTAATTATTCTTCTTCTATTATTTATGAATTTTTTTTTAGATTCTGAACGAAGTGTTTTTACAATTATGTTTATTTTTATTAATTTTTTTTTTCTGTGTACCACTTTTCGTATGGAAATAATTGTCCAAAAGTTTCGATCAGTAACTTTTTAATACCCGATTTGCCTCTAGATCGTACTTTAAGGAGATCATTTTTTTAATTTCTCAATTCTTCAATTACTTTTGTGGAAAAAACCACCCAAAATTGACAAAAACGACTCGGAAACCATCATTTTTTGATTCAAACTATATGAAAATTTAAATATAGATAGAAAATCATATAAGAAAGATTTTGGCGTAAAAAATTTTGAAAATGTGAAAAAAAAATTTGGACATTTTTCTAACATTTTCATTTCTCATTTGTTCTTTATATTATTAACTTCTTTCGTTTATAATCATTTTATTGAAGAAATGATTTATCGTTTCTTTAAAATTCAATACACCCGTCAAGAGAATCCCACCCGTCGTGCGAAGTGTGTCTGGTTTTATTTTTCAATCTTTATTCTTTTTAAGCTTACATTTAAACAAATAAAAATATCAAATAATATTCAATTTCTTCGGGTGTGAAATATGCACTTAAAACTCAAATATTATAACCGAAATATGCACTTATATCGAAAAAAGAGCTAAATATGCAAATTAAAGAGAACTGCATACAACTACTGGTTTTATGAAATGCATCTATATTACTTAGCTATGTTTTGAATGATTTTTGAAAAACACGGTAAGTCCTATAAGTCCCTAGCCCTAACTTATAACATAATATAAATAAGACAATGGGACCTTCTCCGTAGTTGGCTCGAATCGAATTTTGTAAGATTTCGAGTGGAGCGAAGGAGCTAGTGTTTTGACAATGATGTTTATTTTTTGTCTTGTCCAAAATTTTGGACCAGCAACTTTTTAAATCGAAATTTTCGTCTAGACGATACTTTTAAGAATTCCCTTTTGGAAATTCTCAATAGTTTCCATAAAATTTGACTAAAAAGACTTTGGAAACTATATTTTTTTTAATATTTAAACTTTATGTAAATGTGAATTTATCGGGACAATAATATCAGAAATATTTTGGGCGAGAGAATTTGGAAAAAAGAAATAAAAATGGAAATTTTTTTCGCTGACACTTTATAATTATTAAGTAAAATATTGTCTTATTGCAGAAAAGATTTATCGTTTTTTTTTTTTTTTTTTTTTTTTAATTCAATACCACCCACAAGAGTATCTCACTAGAGGACCATAGAAAACCCCAAAGTGCAATGTACGTTCTTATTTTTTTCACTCCGCGTATTTAACAAAACTTGTTCTCACATTCCCTTGAGCGCAAATTCAAATTTGAAATAATAACTCGAGATTAGTTGTCGACCGAGTAGCCGCGGATTAAATATGTTAACATTATATAGTGGCGCGATAAATTAATTAAATACGGAGTGATTAAAAAGTTTTCGTCCACTTACAGATCGAATCACTTGGAGTCTGTAAACGAGCCATATAATATATATTATACCACTAAAAATTATGTAATATAATTATGGTAAAGTTTATTACCAATAGCCCTTGTCCCCGAGAATTCCCCGAACCGTTGATTTGGGGCGTAAAACAGCCAATATTTGTTCATAAGATTTAAAGGAGGGATCGAATAGCAAAAAAAAATCGTTTTTAAGTCATTTCAGTTTAAACGTTATTCATTGTATACCTACTGTTTACCGTTATAAGAAATTAAAACGTAATTGATTTTTTACGTTATTGTAATTGAAAGACTCGGTGCAACAACAAGACAAGTCCATGTTTTGAAATAATTATTCAAGAGACATGTTTTATTTCACCCAAAACTTTAAAAATTTATGTTTTTATTTTTAAAATTCGACATAAGTATATTTAATTTCATCGTAATAGTTGAGTTAAATTGATTTCAATTTCAAATACATTTTTGATTTTCTAAAATAACTTGGAAGTATGAAACATAATATGGTCTTATCTGTTTTTGTTTATTTTTTTGTTCGTTAATAATTATAATACATCTTTCGAAAACCAAGACAAGTCCAAAGATAAACAAAAATCAGAAAAAGTCCATTTACTCTCAATAACTCCATAAAAATAATCATTGGATTTGTCTTGTTGTCGCATAGAAATGTAAAGAAAAAAAAATCTATATACGATAACACCAAAAAGTGAGTTTCGAAAAAAAGTGCACTTGTCTCGTTGTTGCACGGAGCCCTAAGCCCTATTTCAAACATTATTAATTTTTTTATTACAATAACCCTATAATATATTTATAGTACATAACGTACAATGTCCATGTGAATATAGTAAATGGTATTATATGTAAAAAAACAATAAAAATTTATAATATTAATAATATTTTAATATTGCTTTTTGATTCACGACTTTTTCGTTTTCTGAAATGTCACTTTTTATGTTTATTTAATTGTTTCGTTTATCATTTTGATTTACTTACATTTTCGTTTATTGTTCTGTTTTTTTTTTTGTTTTTAGTGTTATTTTAAATTTAACGTTTTCGTCTTTTCATTACGTTTTTTGTTATCTATTTCAATCGTTTTTTGACAGTTATAACGTTATTAAAACATTTTCGAGCCCTGCTTTTTAAAATCGATGTGGCCACTACCTCTATTTTTAAAAAACCTTTCAAAATCCGAATTACAGACGTTATGACAAGATCGGAAATGTGGTGGGAGGAATTTCAGGTCACGTTTAACTCTTCGAACGCGTTAAGTTAAAATTTAATTATTTAAAAAATATATTTTCACTCTATCCGAGTATTATTTTTATTAAAAAAATATTCATCGAATGATGTACAGTAAATACAACACGCATTATAATTTTAATTACTAGTAGTATCTTGTGACAAGTGGTTTTTAACTCGATGGTCGCGAATAATAGTTTGTGGGTTGCCAGAAATAATGGCATATTTGGTTTGTCACACAAAAGCATATTTTTCAAAAAATAAAAAAAAATATTTGGTCGTAAAAGTTTAATAACAGAATAACTTGTCAAATAATGTATACGTGATCTTATCTGAACGGATTGTCATTTAATCAGGATTCCCATTAATATTATGAGTAATATTATTAATTAAGTGATTTGAAATTCTTTAATTTTGCTATTGTATTTTTAAATAATTTAAGATATCTGCATATTATAACGATTAAATAAAATAACGTACAATCATAAATTATTAATATCTATCTTAAAAACATGAAACATACTTCACACACCATGGGTATTCTTCGCTCTTCGGGTGGTTTTATTAAATTTTGAAGAAATAATAAAATATTTCTTCAAGAAAACGATTAGGAGTAGAGATCGAGTTTAAATAAGTCAATATTATACTCAAAAAAATTATAAAGTTTTTATTAATATTACAAAAAAAAAAAAACTTATTCTGTACTCAGCCAATTACTAACTAACAAAAAAAAAAAAAAAAAATGATGGAAAAAATGTTTCTTACATAATTGTCTATATATATTTCAATTTTCATAAAGTTAGGGTTAAAAATAAAACAGTGTTTAAGGTGTTTTTGTAAAATTTATTGAGAAAACAATTGAGAATTTCGAAAAATTTCCTCTCAGAAGTACCATTCAGGGGTAAATTGTGATTAAAGGAAGCTACTGATCAACTTTAGACAAGTATTTCCATACGAAAAGTGCAAATGTTCGAAAAACCACTGCCTTGTATAACGTTTAATGTAGTTTGATTGGTGGAGCGACTGGTTTTCGGTGGGAGAATTCGAGGGGGGGGATGGGAGTCGGGGTAAAACTTATTTATATATATATATATATACGAGTGTCGCATAGCAATAGTAGTAGGTAAGTAGTAAGTCGTGCACACTCACCGGCCACTGTGGAGACTGATGCGATGTCCTGCGGTGAAAACTATCTCGAGCGCCGCCGACCGATCGTCGTTGATAGTAATAATAATAATAATTACAATAATAAAAGTCGTTATATGACGAGCAACAAATCGACGGGACGGACGGAGGTGGGGGTGGAAGTGATTAGAAAAAAAAAAATAATAATAACAGCAAGAGATCACGTGTACCGTTCGGATGCTGGACGACAGTTGTACGATCGTCGCGCTCGTGGACGCGTGTCGTTTCCCCACAGAAAGTTCCTGGGTATACCGCCGCGACACAGGGCGTCCAACGAACGGATATAAACGATCAAAGAAGTCACTTTCTATATTATTATTATGCTCCTCGATATACTATATTATTTATAATTATTATCTTTGGCTGCCGCGTTCGTCATCATGACGACGTATGTGACCGCAACGGGGTCCACTCGGGGGGAGGGGGGTAAGCCGCGTTCGATATTAGATATTTTATCGTTTTCAATATTATAATTATTTAGTAATTATTATAATTCGTTGGACTTGAAAACGAGCCGAAAGCCGAGACACACACACGTCGCGAGACCGAAATGACAGACAGACACAGTTTGTGTGTGAGCGAAAAACGCCGACTTGCTCCCGAACGGCCGCCGTTCACACTTGCGACTGACTTAAACTGCAGGCGTGTGTGATCCACACACACACACACGAACACCGGCTCTATGCGGGCGGCCGTTGCGCGCGCGCCAGTTCGTGTGCTTGTGTGTGTGTGTATAACGTGTACAGCTCGGGGTGTGTGTGTGTGTGTGTGCGTGCGGGCTTTGCCGCCGCCGCCGCCGCCGTAGCAGTCGCTTCGCTCGGTCGCAAAGACGCGTGTGCGCAATATTCGACCGGACCGCGCCGCCATCTGTGCGAGTCGCGGCGGCGGCGACATTGCAGTCGTTATGAGCAGGGCTCGTGAGGACGAAGAAAAAAAAACGCATAACGAGCACGCAATGATGCACTAAAAAAAAAAAAAAAAAAATCAGGCCGAATGCGCACACCGAAACGTGCCCCAAAAGTTCCTCGAGTTCAAAAACGTGTGCGTTTGTGCGCACCGAAAAATCCAAAAACCGTACGTTCAAAATACTGTTCCCGGTGTAAAAAAATAAAAAATGAAAGCTAAGTAAAGTATAAACGAGAAAACCGGACATACTTTGCACCACGCATGCTCTTCGCTTATCGGGTCAGACGTACTCTTGAAGGGTGTGTATAATTTAAAAAAAGTTAATAACACAAAAAAAAAAACAATAATAGTCGTCATTTTCAACACACTCGCCAAGAGTATCTGACCCGAAGAGCGAAAAATATCCAGTATTTCCATTAAAAAAAAAAAAAAAAAGTGTAAATAGATAAAAAAAAAATATAAAATAATAAACAAAAGGCACTTACTTGTTTAAAAATTTCGACCATCAACTTTTTGAATCAGAATTTGTCTCAAAATAATAATTTCAGAGGTAATTTTTCGAAATTCTCAATAATTATTCAAAAATCTGGGAAAAAGTACCCGAAATTTGACGAAAACGCTTTTAAAACATTGTTTTAATCCAAACTTCAAGAACAATGTATTATTGATAAACAACAATACGAATAATGTTTTGGTGCGAGAAAATATTTAGTTAGTGAAAATTGTATTTTTCCGATTTTTTTCCCAACACATTTTTCTCCGTCAAAAAGGTTTTCTTCCTATTCTCGGTTAATAGCGAATAACAAAAATTAGCAGAGTAAAAATGTATTTTTTTTTTTTCTGTTATTTTTACAAACTTCATAATTTTAGAACTGTTTTGGATAAACGCTAAACTCTAATGCACCGCTCAGAATTGTATTATTGGAGAATTATTAAATGATACATCGTTTCTTTGAAATTCAATACACCACCCACTTAGAGCATCGCACTCGGAGAGCGAAGAATACTCATATAGTGAGAACGTGTGCGATGTATGTCGTCGGCTTTTCATTTTTTTTTTTTTTTTTACAACTATTTTTAAAACGAATTTCGATCAACGCGTAAACAAAAAACCATTCACGTGGTGAATAACACATATTACGGAATAATATGCCAAGTAGGTCGAATACATCTAAATATGCAAATTAAAACTTCACGTATTTAATCGCGGCATTTCGAAAATGGATTTCCGTGTCACCTGGCGTTAAACACATCTTAGCGAGATTGATAATATTATGCAAATGCACGAACTCGAGACCACCAGACCGGAATTCTACACATTTGCACTGAAAAGTGTACACGGTAAATGTGGTGCGAATATAATATGCGGAGCTACAGAAGTGTCGGGAATTGAGTCTAATTCTATCTCCTACGTCATATACGTAGGCGTGCTGCTAGACCTAAATTTCAAGAGTGTTAAAATTGTAATTATTATCACTGTCGTTCCGAATCCCTGAAAATAATTCTCGTCCTAGAGTCTAGGATGACCTGTTTTATTACACCGCTGTCCCTCATTTCGGCTCTGCGTCCTGTTGCCCTGACGATAAACTTCTCTCAGGACGTTTTTTGTGCCCCGTAATTTCGACGGTCTGTCTCATATTAATCCCGTTTTTTTTTTTTTTGACTTACTGTCGATTTAAAATTTTTGAAATTAAATTATCGGATGAAAAATAATGTAAGAATCTAGTGGAATCTTGTGGACACCATTAAATTAATATCATAATAGTAGTGAAACGAACTCACGAGTTTTTTTCAGAAAGTAAAGTATATACAATTATACACGAATAAAGGATTTGAAGAAAGTTTAAAAAGTAACGATTTAGTTTAGTTATGTTATTTTACGTTTTTCGAAATAATATTTTTATGTGTTTAACTCTATAATAGGTAATTTAGAAAATTATACTTTTTCAAGAATCAAAAACATAATATATATTTATGTAATAAATACTAATTTATTTAAAAATAATATTATGGCGTAGTGGGTGGACCATAGGTGGAAATATGAGCGGCGGTTTCGGAGTTTATTCCCCTGAAATCCGTTCGAATCTTCTTAAGACTTTTCATAAATTGCATACAATATTGTCCCCCTTTAGGGTAGGCTAAAGAAAACGCGTTATCCGCCCAATAGTTATTACCGTAATAATTTCGCCAACGTCGAAGAAAATCACTTTATTCTTTAGACATTTTTTTATTAATATTGATCTGTATACTTATTATTTATAATATCGTCTATTTGGTATTTTTGAGTGGGTATTAAAAGTGTTTCGCGCGCGCTTCCAAAAACGGTGTTCTTTTTACGAGTTAAAAAAACGACTTTAAAAACAGTGAGAAAACTAAAGTCGTCAGAGAACGGTTTTTATCGTTTTATTTTATATAACTTACTACCTGTGTTACGTATACGTTTCTTAATATTATATTGCCGACATCAAAATACAATTTATTGAATAATATATATATATATATATATATATATATATATAAATATGTTATTGGCAATGAATTTTTTTTTTTTTTTTGCAACCTATGAAATCTTATTTTCCGACACGGTCGTATGTCGTCAAAAACATAACTCCGAGTGACAGTTCAACAAAACCACTCCATTTTTTTTTTTTATATCGAATTAGCGAATCGAACTCGGAAAAACTTATCGCATCACTCTACTACTTTATATATATATATATATTTATATATATGAATGCAACATCTAAAACTGAGATTTTGATTCATAGAAATTTGTTCTGGGCTAAATACTGTTTTGCTTTAGTGTAATTTAAAATTTTTCCACTAATTAAAACTTTTTAATAGCATATTTTGATATTTTTAGGACATATTTTGAGTGAGTTTTTAGAGCATTTTTTTTTTGGAAAAATGTATTAACAAAATCAAACATCGCCGAAATCAAAATTAATAGTTATCAGATAGAACAATGTATGATATACAACACTGTTATTCTCAAAATCGAAAAATGTTTTTTTATTTTTTAATAATTCACAGAAGTTTCATGGAGCATATTTTCATTTTGATGATGAATAAAAATAAAAATTTGATTTACAACTCTAGTAGGAGTAAACATCTCTGTTTAAAGTAGTGAATAAAACGTTGTAGAAATATTTCTTACATAGCATAAAATTATACAAATTATTAATAACAATAATAGTTAATGTCAATAATAGTTTTTATAAACATATTACTTAATAAAAGGATTCAAAAATATATTAATTTCTTTGGATAGGTATTCGTGTTAATTTAATATTGACATTGATATATTCAAAAATTTTAAATGGATTCCCTATTACGAATATAATTTATATTATTGCTATTTAAATGTTAATTTATGGCTTATAGCCCATTTATCACTTTAGCCATTTTGTAATCATATTATCATCAAAAAGAAAACTAAATCATATTTTTAAACAAAATAATCTTTTTTTTTTTTTTTTTTGCATTTAAGTAGATTACAGTTCACTTATACTTCAAAGTTATAGTTTACAAAACTAAATTACAGTATTTGATTAATTATGATGTTTTCATCGGAATTAAATATTATTAACTGCGTGAGTAAAAGGTGTGACCATCAATTGATTTGGTGAAACGCACCAAAACTATTACAAATTAAATAAAAAAAAAAAAAAAAAGGATTTTTCAATATTTCATTAAAATATTTCAAGTTTGAAACATTTCAAAGTGAAAATTTCATGTGAGATATTTCACACTCATAACTCCATCTACAAATGATTAAAGAAGCTAAAAAAATACTTCTATTTTAGATTTTTCTTTTTTTCAGTGCCTCGAAACTTGTGAAGATTTTTTCACTTTACTCAGCACTTACTGTTTTTGTATCACTGCAACTGTCGACAGAAATGAATCTAATATATTGTCAAAAGTAAAGTCGTCGAAAGAAAATCGATAAACGAATTATGTCAATGAATTTGGAAAACATGTTTTTCTTTAGATAGTGAAATATTCGAATTGTGAAATATGTGAATGAAAAGTGTCTTCTGAAAAAAAATGTGTTGCCACACAGTTTTTTTTTTTTACTTTTTCATTTATTATAAATATACATAAAGGTTTTACTTTAGCGCATGTTTTGAATTTTTTAAGTCATTTTTGAATTTTCTAAATGGCATTTATTTGAATATTTTCGTATATTAAAATTTTAGCCCTTGTTATATCATAGTCAGCTCTGATTTATTCGTTTTCAAAGAAAAAATATATTTTATTTTAAATTTAAATACACATACCTATTATTATTATTATTATTATTTATTTTAACACTTAACATTGACAAAAAAAAAAAATAATAATAAATAAATAAATATGATAATAATAATCAAACACATGTAATAGCCATATGTTACACTACTTAAATCAGGAATTGAAAACAAACAATTACAAATTTTTAATCATTTCTATTTTGTTTTCAATTTTAATTACCGATTTTTAATTTTGAAAATAGGTATTTTTTTAAGGTTTTTTTTTGTTTTGAAAAATGTTTTTTTAATCTAATTAGTTAACCGATTTTGTATTTTATTATAAGCCATGAATTGCTTAATGTCATTTCGTCACTATCAGTTGAACTATTTCTGATTTACTGAGTGTAGATTATTACATTGTCAAAAAAATAAAAAATAAAAAAAATCTCATAAAAATCAGAAGTGTACACAGAAATACACAGAAATATTACATTTTTAGTTTATTGGATATATAATATGTGTGTATTATACTTTATGAATAGATCATTTTTTTTTAAAAAAAATCATTAGTGATTTCGTTGGAAATTTCGATTTTGGTTACTTGTTTTAAATAATTGTTATTTAAACAATTTATTGTTATTCAATCGATTTCGCTTTCAATTTTTAATGTTCGTTTTTGTTTTAAATTCTGAATATAGGTTTTTGTTAATTTTGGAAAGTGGCTTTTCCCTTTTTTCCTTTTCTCTTTGATCTCGTTTCTAGTTTGGAATTTTGTAGTTTTTAATAGTTTCAAGTAGTATTTTCAAAATCGATATTTTAAAAAAGATTTCAAGCCCTGTCGTGCAGTACACTATATATATATATAATATATATATATATGATTACAGTGTACAGCGCATGCTCGAAAAGTTTGCGCACGGAGCAATGTAGGAGAAGCATATACCGGTAAACCGAGTATTAGAACTTAGGCTAGCTATTAATTGGTTAAAATGGTTTAAATCGGTTAAGTCTAATGCCGGATCTACCGTAATAATTTCATCTAGTCCGCTGATCGGTTGAACTCGGTTAATGCAATTATAATGTGATATGCAACGATTTACACATAATGCGCCATCATTATTAATATACTTTTATTTTTCGATTAACAATAATTTATTGTTATTACATAAAAGGTCGAATGTTAGTAGTAAAATAAAAACTATGTTTCAAAAGCTATTTACAAAGTTTAAGGATAAAATAAAAAATATGTTCAGACCTTTGCAAATCATACCAAATTCGTAGTCTCTCTACTCGTATAACAGTTGTTATACTTACGAAAAGTTATGTAACTCCGTAAGTCATCATCAACAGTGTTGTGTTAGTTGCGTATTATCTAGATCAGTGTTTCCAAACGGGAAAACTACCCCCTCCATCCCTTGTGGGCTTGTTTCGTAACGAGAAGGGCGTTTACAGTGGTAGGAGACGATTTAAATAATTATATTCCATTTTACATCTACTGTATTCGAAGAAAAAATCAGTTTTCATTGATGATGATGCCCCAAAGGTTACAATACAGCATTGTATTGTAAGTATGTAAAATTTATAAATTATAAATATGTGAAATGAAAGATTTAAGATCCATCGAGCCGTATATTATCATTTGACTAGTAGGAAAACAAAGTAGATATTTTTTGTATAATTATTTTATTTATTAGTATGATTACATTTTTAATAAATATATCATTTTATACGTATAGTTTCGGTCTATATTGAATGGTTAAATATATTTCTTTTTTATACAAAAATCAAAATGAGGAGGTGGTGTGAAATTTTTGGAAGTCAAAAGGGGAATTGAGTATAAAAATGTTTTGGTTCTAGATAAATAATTTAGATACATTTTTTTTTTTTTTTTTTTTTAATCATTTATCTTATACAGATAAATTAGAATGTCATATATAGATAAATATTTATACAGACAAAATTTTGCATTGATATTAGAATATTTTTTTAAGTGTTCACCATTCAATACCAAAATTATCATTTTGTACTTTTAAATTATTTTAAGATTTATTGGTCTTATACGATTTTTTCCAGTTTAATTTCCTTTACTCGCATTAGTTTTGTCAAGTCCATTCACTTCATACAATCATAATATTAGTTTACATTCTAAAATACACGTGGGATGGTATCTGTGTTTATAGTTCTATATTGTTTAAGATAAAATGCTGTTTATTATTTATCTTTATCCAGACAAATATAAATTTGTATTTATTTATTTCATTTTTATCTAGATATTTAGATTTTCATCTTTACACAACCGATGGGTCATCAGGTCTTTCAATTATATCGTTGTAAACCATCAATAATTATACATAATAATAATAACCGATTTTTTTTTTTTCCGGTGTTATTAATTGCAGTTTCACATCGACTGTCGTCGTTGGCGTAACAATAATAATTATTATTATATCATACATTAAATTTCGGTTTATCTGTAGATCGTTCTCAACGTGATTATAATAATATCGCTATTAATAATTAAACACGTGCGATAATTAATTATATTTATTCCAGTGAACGATGAAACACGAATAACTCGCATCGAACTTGCGCCATCTCTCGAATGTCAATCAAATATTAATTATATTATATAATTCATGCTGATGTCGCAGTTCGATTACATCAGCTGGTTCGGAACGAAAAAAAAAGAAAAAAAAAAGAAAGAAGAAATCTGCATCAAATGTAATTCGGAACCAATGAGCGTACAACAAATTTTGAGTTCATTTCCGTTACGAATAATGAATTTACTGGAATGCATATAAAATATTATAAAAATTACATTATTATTATTATTTATTTTTTATTTTTTGTCAAATTAAACTCCAATTTATTTATTGGGACCTATTAGTCATTGGTGTTTTTTTTTTAATCCTTTAACAATCTTTTCAAAACCTAATACTCAATATAACATATTATACGTAAAGAAATATAATTTTTATTTAACAAATCATACAATTAGTTAAAAATGTTCAAAGTAAAAATATTCAACTTTTAGTGTGAAAGTATTTCGTGAAATCGCATGTGATCAGAAATTATGTTATATCACGTGTTATACACGCCCCCTATTAACAGACAAAAAAGGAGAGTTAAATTCAGGAAGGCACTTTTGCTTTTTTTCCACTCAATTGCGTACAAATGCACAACTCGTTTGTGCACACGTGAATTTTCAATACCGGCGTTTAAAGAACACAAACGTAGAACTAGTTTTTGTATAATATAAACTATACCAAAACTTTACTAAAACTCAATAAAACTACCAAAAATAATAAGCGCGTTCAAATGCTTAATAATATTATGTTTATTTTCAAACATTTTCCTTCCCGTTTTTACAGGCTTAGGACTGTCTGTATCAACAGGCGTGATTAAAAAATATGTTTTCTTCTTTTGTATAATATTCTCCAATAAAACGATTCTGAACGAAGGAAGTTAATAATATAAAAATTAAATGAGAAAAAAAAATGTGTCAGCAAAATGTCAAAAATTTTTTTTTCACATTTCCAAAATTTTCTATCTATGTTTAAATTTTCATATAGTTCGGATCGAAAAAAACGATGGTTTCCGAGTCGTTTTTGTCAAATTTTGGGTAGTTTTTTCAAAAAAAAAAAACCAAATTGAAGAATTGAGAAACTGAAAAAATGACCTCTCTAAAGTACGATCTAGAGGCAACTGATCGAAACTTTTGGACAAGTATTTCCATACGAAAAGTTGTACGCAGAAAAAAAAATAAATAAAATAATAAACATCATTGCAAAAACACTAGCTTTTTCACTTCGTTCAGAATCTAAAAATTGGGTTCTGTGCGCAAACGAGTATCATCACTGCGGCGATAATTGGTATTGTAACATCGCGCCCACGTCACTCTGATATTTAGAACTAATCAATCAGTCGGCGGTAGGTAAACTGCTGAAATCGTTTCGTTACGTTTTTACTCCAAAATTGACGTTCAGCCGGTTTAGCCTTTTTTTCTTTATATCTTTCCACGGAAAAATACCTGTTCGTTGGACAAATAACGGTAAGCCGCCGCCGTACTATAGCCCCCCCACCCCCACCCCCACCCCCCCCCGGCCCACATGTTACGTTGAGCATATTTAGCAGATGGCAACATAACACACACAGTGCTAAAAATTAATTTCAAGCACGTTTAGTAAAAATCTACGAAGTGTTGTACTTAAGTAATATTGATATAACGAATTAAATACCTGAAAAGGTAGACGAGTGCTTTGTGTCGAAGGTCAACACAGCAATGGCGCAACTAGGCTTAAAAAATCTTGGGGAGGGGGTTACAGCCTCTATTAAAAATCCACACTAGATTTTGTCGTTTTCCAACCTCCAATCCAAATTCCAAATATGTTTTTGTAACTATAGTTACATATGGTATTATATATTATACTTTTATAAATAAAATAAATCATTTGTGACCAAACATAATAAACCAACTAAAAAATATTTCACACCAGGGATAGTCTTCGCTCGTCGGGTAGAATGATCTTAGTGAGTGCATTGAATTAAAAAAAATAAAAAGGACATTAATCATTTCTTTAATAAAACGATTCTAATAGGAACTTCAGTTTACTCAAGTCGTACTCCAAAAAATTATAAAGTTTGCTAAAACAAAAAAATTATTTTTTATTCAGCTAATTTTAGTTAATTTTAGTTAATTCCATAATTAACGGAAAAAAAAAGTTATTTGACGAGAATTTTTTTTCTCACTTGTTAAACATTTTTTTCCACCAAAACATTTCTCATATTATTGTCCATGTATATAAATTTAAATTTTTATGAAGTTTGGATAAAAAAAAAGTTTTAAGTCATTTTTTTATCAAATTTTGGTTAGTTTTTTAAAATTTTGAGAAAAATATTGAAAATTTAAATTAATTAACTCTCAAAAGTACTACCTAAGGATATATTCTGAAGTGAAGATTGTGTGTGGGTGGGTGGGGGAGGCTAAAACATTTTTAGGGGGAGTTAGCCTCTTCTAGTTGCGCCACTGTTCATTAGATACTGGGTCAGGAAATATCCATTTTCAACCCCTAAAAATCAGTTTAAGGGGTGAATGAAATTCCTAATATAATAATATGCATGATCAAAATTTTTTTCGAATTTCTTTGAGTTTGGAGGTTATCGGGGGTTCGAAAAGTGTGAGGAACCATACTCAAAAAAACATTTTTTTTTTTTTTTATTCAAAAATGTAATAATCCGTATTAACTGTGTTGATAAACGTAGCTTTTTGCGCACCACACGCGATATTACAATATTAATTTGAATAATATTATCTTTATCGTTTTTTTTTACTCGTGTGAGAGCAGTCGAGTAATAATCGACCGCAATTATTATTATTATTATTATTATTAAGATTCCACGTATATATTTTTGGAAATTATTCGACCTCGCCGACTCGCGTCGTCAATATAATTAAAACTTAGTTACCGAACTCGCGATAACTTTAATCGAATTCATAATTTTACTAATATAATAATAATAATAATAATATTACAACGAATTGGCAAACCCTTCGGTCCTTACGGTCTCGCGTTATCAGTACACCAGCGTATAATAATAATTTCTTTGACTATCTCGCGTACACTTCACACTGTCTTGGTTCTACCCCTCCCCCCCCGCCTTTCGTTTTTCCCCACTTAAACCCTTCAAACGCATTCGCTCTCGACCACCGCCGCGCCGCCTCATCGGTTTGACGTGAGCAGCAGCTGCAGAGCAGACCGTAGTAAATTAATCGTTTTATCCCGTTGGAAATCTCAAAAAGTCAAAGCAAATACAGAGGAGAGACACTCGTGATATTATTGTAAAGTGAAGTCTCTGTTATTAATATACATTTTTCGCTTTTTTTTCGCTTTTCTTTGCCTCGTGAAAATCGCATTTTTAATAACGGGATTTCGGTATTAAAAAAGAATATCGCTGCAGGAAGGGCGGGGAGACTACGGTGACGATGTCTCGTCGCGCAGCAGCCAATGATCGTAGAGCACATCAAGAGGGCTGGTAAAAAAGCGTGATGTTAATTTGCACCAGTTATTGAGTTTTTTTTTTTTTTATTTTTTTTTTTGATCTTAAGTGCTACCATAATAACTATGATTGGGTTTTTAGAACTTCACACAATCGTTTAGGTTCATGGGCGCCCGCAGGAATTTTATCAGAGGGGGGCATGATAATTCAAAACCCAAAAAGTACAGTATTGCAAAATAAATTGGAATTTTATGATATTTATCACTGGACCTGAGAATTTGTAGGAAATTACATTTTTTTTTTTTTCCAATTGGTTATATAATAGTACGTTTTCAATTTTAAAAATGTAATTTCACATTTTTTTAACAATCTCATCGTGTTATGTAATTATTTTGCATTTTTAGCTAATTTTACGATATTTTTTTATGAAATTCTATCAATAATCAAATAATAGTCAAAAACCTAACCCAACCAGTGTCAAATCAATTCAAATTCAATCAATTGTTTATAATAATCATTACTTTTCACTCATTACTTAAATAAATGGAAAGGTTTTTATAAATGTAAAATATATACGAATATAAACATTAAAATGCGAATTTTTCTCGCTAATAGGACAAAAGTTTCTTGGATTTTTAAATTTGGTTTTTTGTGTAAATTTAAGGAAGATTGTACATACCATTTGTTGGCATTCTACGTGAAAGGTATACAACTTTTTTTTTTTTGGAATTTTAAGAGATTTTTTTGAAATTTAAAGTGCATTCTTCAAGGGCTATAATATATTTATCTACGATTACCTATATAATTTTAATAGATAAAATCACTTTTGAAAAGTCCAGAGGAAGGCAAATGTCCCATCTTGCCCCCCTCTTTGGGCGCCAAAACTAACTGGAAAATGGCTGCAAACCAATCCGCGGATTGAAACCATAGAGAGAGAGAGAGAGAGTAGAAATGTATAAGTGGACACCACCCCCCCTCGAAAAAATTCTAGTTGTGCCACTGCTCACATATATATTATAATAACAGTAATAAGTATTTACTGCAGTGCACTACGCGCCGTTCTGTTTCTAATGATATTCGCCCGTCGGCCGGACGCGGCCTATACGTTATTATTCGAACATATGTATACAGTAAAGGTCGGGGCACGGTTCGCGTCGCGCCTTGCATAATATTTTCATAATATTAACACCGCAATCGTTCGTAACCCCGTGTGACCCGCCGCGATCGACTTCGGGACCGACGACGGACTCACGCGACGACCTCAACTCACTGTGTATTATAATATGCGGCGGACCAATAATTAATAGTATAACTATGCGAGGGGGAAATATTAAATGAAAATAGCAGTGGGGGGGGACGAACGGAGTACTCTTTCTTTTATAAAAAAATATATTTTTTCGTACCCCTATTAGTTGCTTTTTTTAATAACGGAACGCTGGAAACGGGACTAAGGGTTCGAAAATGTTTATCAACATTATCCGATTTTCAAACGGACTGTTGAAAGGTACCAATAGATATTCTCCATGCCCTTCTTTCACTTCTATCTCTTAAAGTCCCTTCACGTTCTTCCGGATCCTCAACTACCTTTTACAACAAACCTCATGCCTGTACGAATTGCTTGGCTAATGAACCAATTATTGGGCCGTTAAAGTCACACGCCAATGCGCTGACCCTTCATTCACATTTTAAATATTTTATTTATTGCGCATTTAATGTTTTCAGTTTGTTTCATTATTATTATTTGTTAATTTTGTTGTATCCCCAATTAATAATTATGCACATTGTAATTTTTAGATTCTGAACAAAGTGAAGAAGTAGGGTTTTTACAATGATGTTTATTTTTTTTTTTTTTATTTTTTTTCTTTTTTTTTTCTGTTAACACTTTTTCGTATAGAAATACTCGTCCAAAAGTTTCGAACAATAACTTTTTGAAATCGGATTCGCCTCTAGATTGTACTTTAGAGAGGTCAATTTTTGAATTTCTCAATTCTTCAATTTTTTTTTTTGGAAAAACTACCCAAAATTTGACAAAAACGACTCGGAAACCATCATTTTTTGATCCGAATTTTATGAAAATTTAAACATAGATAGAAAATCC
>JAIPRM010006642.1:0-18351 GCA_025469315.1 Stegophylla sp. TES_Ste_2020 | reverse complement strand
TTGAGAAATTGGAAAAATGACCTCTCTAAAGTACCATCTGGGTATGATTCTGGTTCTATAGAGATATTGATCGAAACTTTTGGTCCAGTATTTCTATACGAAAAAGTGTTCACAGAAAGAGAAAAAATAAAAAAAATAAAATAAACATCATTGTAAAATCATAAGCTTCTTCACTTCGTTCAGAATCTAAAATAAACATCATTGTAAAAACACTAGCTTCTTCACTTTGTTCAGAATCTAAAATTGACTTACGTTTTTCGAGATTTTTTTTAAGACCGTTGGTTATACATATTAGTATGTTTGTATTAAATTTTCAGCTCTTAGTATCCATACATTAAAATTTTATGAATTGAAAACTATAACAAAAAACAAAAAATTTCCAAAATTTCCAATATGCTGTACTTACCTCAAAATTGGTCAAATTATTTTGAAATTTTTATGAGGTGCGCGCGTGACTATTTTTAGTAGTTTGTAAAAGTTTCAACTTTCTAGCTCCATTATTTTGGATGTAATGTGAAAAAAAAGAAATCAAATTTACGAAAATTCGGGTTATGCCGTTTTTTACTATTTTTTGTCAATTTTTGAGTATTCTACGCATGCGCTTAAAAAAAATATTGAGAATTTTGAAAAATAACCTCTTAAAAGTACCAACTAAACAACATTTTCGATCTACAGAGTAACTGATTGAAACTTTTGGACCAGTATCACTACCCGAAATTGTGATGACATGCATACGAAAAACAAAAAAAAACACACAGAGATTTGTAAAACCAATACATTTTTCGTTATCGTTCAGAATCTAAAATCAGTTAATTTAAGGAACGTGAGGTCAGTAAATTTTGCCACCTCTGTTATATAATATGTATTGATTGCACGCGGAGAGCTTGCACAGCAGGTATAAAAGTAAAATAATGTTT
Organism: Stegophylla sp. TES_Ste_2020; assembly: GCA_025469315.1. Classification (NCBI taxonomy): domain Eukaryota; kingdom Metazoa; phylum Arthropoda; class Insecta; order Hemiptera; family Aphididae; genus Stegophylla; species Stegophylla sp. TES_Ste_2020. Next base: position 17,434 of record JAIPRM010006642.1, on the reverse strand, counting down.
TTCAGAATTGTTCCAAAAAATATTTTGGTCGTTTTAGTTTTTTTTCTTCGTTAAGTATGCAGACACGTTGACGATAATAATTTGGTCACGTTTTGACGGAGATTTATTCGTGCTGTCTTTATTGTGCGTTCTCGGTAACGGGGCAAATCTCCAGAACAAACTTAATAATTTATTCAAATTTTAATAGTTCGCGACGTCGTTTTTGAACACATAAATAAATCAACAATCATTATAAATGCCGAAAACGAAAACAATGTACATAATGATAAACAAATAACCGAAAACAAGTATATTTTTATAACAATTTAAACGTAAAAGTGTTTTTATTACATAATTTAAAAATACCCACACAGTTTGGTGAATAATTCGCTATTTTCATACACAAATATTCAAAATAAACAAAGTATACTAAAAACTGATTGTTTTATGTGTTCACGTTCTAATTTAAATGAACATATTTGATTAGGATAACAATCATTAACGTAACTATAGAGAAGGGGTTGGAGAAGCTGCGCTCCCCTAAAAACATTAATAGCTTATCATTTTTGTTTTTAAATAATTCGAACATTTTAATATTCAATAAAATTGACTTTTTGGAAAACGCGCATAACAAATAATTCACACCATGGGTATTCCTCGCTCCTCGGGCTGAATACTTTTGGTACCTATGTATATTTTCAATATTTATATTTAAAATAAAAAGATACATTATTTCTTAAATGAAACAGTTCTGAGTGGAGCTTCATTAATCATACAGAACAAGTATTTAAATTTTTATGTTGAATATGTTAAACAATTTAATAACATAATTTTGATGTGTTTTGAAATTCAAAGCCATTAAAAATTTTTATACAGAGTCCATTGAATTAAAAAATAAAATAGAATACAAGTTGTCCTTTACTTTAATAAGCTTGTATACATATGTCCACCTTAAAAAAAAAAAGAAGAAAATTGAGTTACGAAACATTAACGAAAATAAATCTGCTAAAATTTGATTTAACAGCCATTAGAATTCTAACTTTAAACGCTTTTCAAGTATTATTTAATGAGCTAACGTTTCAATAAAATTTTACGCCGGGCAGAAGAACATGCAAGAAATCTTTTAGTAAAAAAAAAAATTACAAAAATAAAAATTTTATGTGGTTTTGACTGAAAAAATCTAATTGTTTTACATTAATTAGAGAATCTAATCTTAATGAATGCAAAAAATTATTCATTGAGCCAATATTTAAGAAAATAATATTATGGCTGAAAAACCACGAGTAGAAAAGTTTTTGTTTAAGTTTTTTTTTTCAAAACATTATTGTAAAATCAATAGCTTTTTGCTTCACTAGGAATCTAAAGTCGATGTTAGTTTCTAAAGTATTGCACATTTTTTTTTCATTCATAACTTTAAAAAAAATACTACAGCATTGCACTACAGTAAAAAAGTAAATATAATTTTTTTTTAGCACCCAAATTTTCAAATTTTAATTTTATACTACAGTTTTTGAAAAATTCAAATTAGGTACATTGTTAAAAATAATTTATAGAACAAAAGTTATTGTATTTGTTAAATCGTACTGGGACACTCTATATGCAGTTGTTCTCAACGGGGGCGATACCGCCCAGTGGGCGATGAAGAGTTCTTGAGGGATGATTAACATGTCTTGGATGATAGGGTGATGATGAGCATAATATATATATACATATATATATATATATAATATTTACATTAAAACCGAAATACTGAAGAAAAATAAAAACTGTACTACTAGATACTTTGCTGATCAACGCGCATTATATTTTTTCTTAACGTTTTGAAGATATTTTGTTCCTGTAAGTTCCCCAATGAATCGTAAAATCCTTTATGAATATTGAAACAGCAGATTTACAAATGTAAGAAGAATTTTTCAAACATTGAATTTATGAGATAATTAAAGCAAGCCTAGCTTAAAAAATGCGAATGCCATTATTATACTATTTAGTTTTCAGTCATATTTTTTTCAAGTAGTACACTTTTTTTATTTTAGGGAACATAGAAAAACATTTTGCTATTCAAGAGGGTGGTGACTAAAATAAAGGTTGATAACCACTGCCCTATAAGATGTGTGGAGACGAAACACCATAACTTTAGGTATATACGCGTATAAATAGTGTAGTACGAAAAATTAGATATTTTAGTCTTGGCAGTCTGACACGTCAGCACATCCTGACGTTTCAATAGAATCGTTTAAAATATGTAAATAGTGCAGGGTGTGGCCATTCGAATTAATACGTTTTTTTTTCGATTAGCATATAATATATTAAGTTTTGTATTTTGCGACCAAACGCAAAGAAATTGTTAGTTTATGTGTTAAAATGTTACGAAAATTCGTCGGAAAAAGACGCTAATAACGGTAAGGAATAAATATATTTAGGAGGTAGAGGCCAAAAGATGTTCAAGAATGAACTTGCAGCAAGTGTACATTTACAGAGAAACGCTAATATAATTTTTGTAGTAGAGTTATATTGTTATTACATACTTGAAAATTAAATCTCTTATAACATACATTTCGGTCATAATTTTTTTAGTTATTATTTATTTATTTATTTTTTTTTTTTGTAGGTTCATTAGTAACATAACTATGAAAAATAGAAATGGAAATGATTCATGAGTGCAAGAAAAATAATTCGAATAAAAATGTACAATTGTTAAACTTAATATTTGATTCAAAGTTTATATTACAAATTTTTTTAAAGCTTGGTCAGAATTAATGTCATAATTATGGTTAGTACAGTAATAACGCTGACGAAATTAATTCATCTTATAGTCAGTAGAATAAATCATTAGTTAAATTATCTAAAAAACAAAATTATAAATTTTTCTAAAACTTCGAAACGGGTCAATTTCCCGTGTGTTTACTCCTATATAAAAAAGAGGAAAATCACATCTAAGGCTAAAAAATTAAAAATATATTATATGCATGTAATTATAATATAAAAAATTATTATATTACATTAACAAAAGACGTTTTATCATGTAGCAAATATTGAATTGCGAAGAAATCTCAGAAAAAACGACAAGGTTGTATCTCATCCCTTAAAATACTAACGATGATAATAATTAATGATTATCATAATAATAATGAGAAAAACAACAAGAATAAAATCACCTGTATATTATTATATTCTACTGTGAACTCGCGCCTTATTAAAATGGACAAAAAAAAAAAACAAAAATTTTATTCATTTGTTTTTCCCTCTATCTTTCGCGGGAAAATGGTGAACGTTTGTAATTCGTCTTCGCCAACTAAAAAGCGTGTTTTCACGTGTTCCCGTTTTGTTTCCGCTCTGTGAAAAATGCCGGCAACATCCGTTCGCTTGCTGCTGTGCTGCTGCTGCTGCTGCTACTGCTGTGGTGTTTTAAATATTAATATTACTCGTATAAACTTCCTTCTCGCAGTGATTTTTTTCTTTTATGTTCATTAAAATGGGTTAAAACATTTACCTTTTCACAATATTAGTATAGTATGTAATTTTACGACACTGCTATCGGTGTAATATTTAATGTATAGATACCACATAAAGTCACATAGATCGGAAGAGAAAGCAACCGCAGTAAATAAAGTAATGAAATCTCGAGGTGCTAAAATTGTGATCCTTTTTGCAAAATGGTCCACATTTCTGACAGATATATTGAATTACGTAAAAATGGCACGGTGTTTAAATTTTGAGCATTTGTAATAGCCGACATCAGTACATAGGTTTAGCAACAGGAATATAATGTCTTTAGAGCGGTCGAATATGAGAAAATTGTTGAAAAAACGTAACTATCACATTTACCTAAGTATTCTAACTCGCCATATTATACTATATCGTTTTTCTTGCTTTACGTCTGTCGCCTTTACAAATTATTCAGATAAATAAAATTTTTTTAACCAAACAATTTTTTCTACATCCGTTTATATATACGTATATACTTTAACTATTTAACCGTTGGACTGTAGTATTTTGCGATAAAAACTTGGAAAAAACATAAAATATGATTTAGTATTTTTACTATTTAATAACTGATACCTATGGTTGCTCACAAACGATAATTAATAGATAACAATAATTATTCGCAAAACTAAAATGGCTAAATAAATTATATAAATACTAAAATGATTTTTTTAATTATAAAATACTTCGAAATAAAAGTTAAATATACAGTTAAAAACTATAGCTAGATAATCAACAATATTTCGATCATTATATTCAAAGCAAATTATTTTAGTTCTGTCAACTTTATCTCAGTAAAAATAATTTTTCAATGGTTCGTTGCCAGATATGTTTTGCTTAATTTTGAGCCAATTTCCTTCTTTTTTAAAAGTTTCAATAAAACGCCAAATTAATGTATGTGTTCCACTTTAAGTCGACACGAGTCAATTGTATCAAACTTTAATAGAATTGTTCGAAGTTGCCAAATCTTGACGTGTTCTTAAAAATACGATTCCGCGTTTCAATTTCAATTTTCAGTCTTTTTCTTCTTCTTCATTTGTCTAATTTACCAAACTACATTCTTCCAAAATAGAACTAATAGGATAGGTTCTAATATTTATTGATCTTCTGTATAAAAATTACTTTAATTAAAGCTATAAAGTCTATATGAACTTATAACATCATCCTTGGGTACAAATTCTAAATATAGTAACATTCTTAATTGCAATTCAAATTCAGATTCTCCTCTGTAAAATAGGTATACAATAACTTTTGGATAAAAATTTCATAATTATTGTTTTTGATCAATTGACACGTATTCGTATAGGCAGGATAGTGTCTCAGAAAAATTAAAAATGCAACAACTTTAATAGAAAATGTAAGTTCGATTAAACATTTCAAAATGTTTTATTTTAATAAAAGTTTTAAGACATCAGCGCTATTATTGAAACGTTTTAAAATAATTTTATTATTTTTAGGGGTTGAAAACTATTTTGGAATTTGAAAATCTATCCTATAATTTTTTAAGAGATCAAAAAAGCCATTCAATAAACTCAATTTTAAAAAAACTTTGGTAAATACTGATATTTTTCATTAATTGTTGGTCATTTATTTGTACTTAAATATATGTATGTATTTTAAATTTTAGGCGCACCATAAAAGCTTTTACAAAAATGTTTATTTCTTTTTTTGCTTTTTATGAACTTTTTCAAATATAAATACTTAACTAAATGTTTCATACAATAACTTTTTTAAGCATAAATTACAACCCCATCGTACTTTAAAAGAATAATTTTTAAATATTTTTAATACTTTTTCCAAAAACCAGGAATACTTCCGAAAAACATCAAAATATATCGGAAAACGAAAAATTTAAGAAACCGATTATAGTAATTTATCTTTAATTTCAAAACTAGTAGAACTAAAAACTTGAAGTTTTTACCCATTATCAAAAATAGAGTTATACAATCCTGAAAGATTTTTTCTTCCATTTTCGAAATAATTATAGGATTTTAGAATAATCTTGTATTTTATAAGGTTTCATCTATTTAGATTTTGATTTCTTTATGTTATTAACTAAAAATTTAACATAACCTCACTCATATTCATGTCTAATGAATCTGAAAACATTATGTAAATCACATGTCAACTTTTTTTTTATAACCGTTTAAAGTTAGAATTTATATGAAATATTATATTTTTAGGTAATAAAAATTTTTATTTAATATACTATTTTACTCATATACAATTATATAAGTCAATTTATATTAAAATAAATAATAAATAATCAGTTTTGAAAAGTTATATTCATAAGAGGTTTAAACTTCAAAATACGGCAAAATTCATTATTTTCATGAATCTTTAAATAAACACAGGTAATTCTGTTATTACCAATTCCAAAATAGTTTTGATTTACAGTTTCTTTAAAATTCAATACACCCACCAAGAGTATACCTATGGGAAGCGAAGGCTATCCATGATGCGATGTAAGTCCTGCTTTTTTTTTAACACAGATATTACAGGATTTGGATTTGACAATTTGGTTCTCTCATCTCTGGGTTCTTTAAATATCGTTTTAAGCGAAGTTCACCGTATTTTAAATGCAGTTTCTCGAGGAGAATCTCACGAGCATATCGTTCTCGTATAATAAACGAGTCTTCTCGGTCGGGCGCGCCCGAATGAACTGTATATTGAATGCTCGAGTAGTCGGTTTTTTTTTTCATTTAATCCAGACGCTCGACACACACTACACACACACACACACTGCACCGTCTCACAAGTGCTAGACATTTATAAGGAAATAATAATTAATAGAGAGCACACAGTGTCAACTCTATTCGAAAGACTGGAGACCGTGTTATTATGAAGTTTAATTAAGAAATGTATACTCGCTCGTAACGATGTACGCGAATCGTTATTGTTGTTGTTATTAGAATTTTTTTTCTCATTTAGTCCGCTCTATACATATTGAAATATAATGTACAGTTGTATGCAAACCGTTAAAGTGCCATCGTCCTCCGACCTCTAGACAGCAACAAAATTAATGACATTGTACAGTGGATATCGGTTACAACAAGGACTATGCATTTTTTATACATATAGCATATTTCTATTATTTTTGCCTCACCATTGAACAAATTGTATCTATTTTTCTCTATTTGCTTTAATGTAAAATCCAATTTAACAAATTTTTTCATATTTTAGAATTATAGAGCGTATAAATGCATTGTCTCCGTAGATCATAGATTTTTAACTTATCTCGTATGTCTTTCTTTACAAACTAGTAATAGCAACAGTCCTAATTTGAATTTAATAAATATTTTAATTATTTGAGATTTAGAGAGGAGCATGATAGATTTTTTTTAAGATCAGCTCAATAAATAATTTTTTACAAATTTTTGTGTCAGACTTACTGCTCAAATGACTTTTTATCCAAAAAATGGCAGATTTCGTAACATTATTATAAAATTACATACAAGCTTACTTAGATATACTGTATTCTTAATCTTGTCAAAATCTATAGTTGAATCAATATTTAATGAAATAATTGTAACATCTTTAAATTTTAAAACATGGCAAAATGTATTTTACTCACCACAGATCGTATACATCGTGATATATCGTAATCAAATACAGATGCCATAAACGAGAGAGGAAATTTTAAATAAACAAGCAAAATATAAAAAAAGATCAAAATTTTTTCTTGGATTTTGGTTGTTATACTAATACAGAAATATACAATTTCAACATCTATGGTACAAATGAAAACTGGTGACTATAATGTGACAACATCAAACGAAAAGAGGGGAGAGAGTGTTCATATATTTTTATTAGCGATTAAAATTCTTAAAATATCATCAGCTCCGGTTCTTGTTTTATTATTTCTTATAGACAGAAAATCTATGTGAACGGGAGTAGGGAAAATTTACCATGTTGTCCCTTGTATCCGTCACTGGGTTTTTACCCGTGACGTTTTTTTCTTACGTTTTTTACTTGACGTTTTTTCCAAGTCATTTTTCCTAGATCTGGGACCATAGGTGCAATTAGGGAGGGCTCAGAGAATTTAGCTCTCCTTAAAAAAACACTCAAAGTCTCCGATATTTTTTAAAAATTATTGAAGGTTAATCACCTAAGGTGGGCTAAATCAATCAACCAGTAGACCCAGTAAATTTAATCCTAATTGTACTAATAGATTCAACTGATCAGTTCTCCCCAAGAAAAAAGCATGGCACGCCACTGTCTACAATAAAACGATTATAAGTGGAGCTTCAGTTTATTCGGCAAATTTTATTTAAAAATCATTAAGTTTGTAATTATTCCAAAAAAAGTTTATTTATAACTCAGTTGTAGATTCCGCTATTAATCGGGAAAAGGAAAAATATTTTTTTGTAGGAAAAAAATCAAAAAAATAATTAGAAAAAACATATTTTTCACATATTAAAAATATTTTTTACCAAAACATTTTTCATATTATTGTCTGCCTGTAATTAAATTTTCATAAAGTTTGGATTAAAAAAAAAGGTAGTTTTTAAGGCGTTTCTGTCAAATGTTGTGTAGTTTTTTTTCAAATTTTGAGGAAACTATTGATAATTTTGAAAAGTAACTTATCAAATGTACCATTTAAAAGACGAATTTTGATTTAAAAGTTTGGTAGTCTAAAGTTTTGGACAAATATAATATAATACGAAAAAAGTGTTTACAGAATACATCATTCAAAACCACTAACTTCTTCGCTCTACTCGGTATCTAAAATTGAATAAAATGCTAACACTAAAATTATTTTGAATATATTTTTAATTTTACTAAGAGTTTTTATTATTGAGGAAAGTTATATAAATATAGTTATATAGTTAATCTATAAAGTTATATAGTTAGTAATATAGTTAATTATATTATTATAGTTGTATAAAATTTTAACCGGTAGGTATTGAACAATGATGGGATCTTTGAACCTCACTAGTACATCTTCTAACCGATATTGTTTAATGAGTGATGAGTTATTATAATAAACATTATAATCAATTGATGTGTATGAGCGGCATTTCGTTAAAACCGCCCCATTACTATGGCCGATTTCCACTTCAGTACATATTATTACAATAGACAAAGTAATAATGAACTTTACCGACAAAATAATCATTAAAGTCGCACCCGGCAAACCGAATATGACGTCAGCTAACGACGCTGCGTCGGAAACGAAACGATAATAGCCGACCGATTACGTATTTTGCTCGTACCGGAAAAAACGTAACTTAAACATAACAATTTTAAGACGTCATAAAATTATGTTATAATTATTAGCTGACGTTAATTGTTTCATTATCTACAACCACGAGTGGCCTGTGTACACAAAAACGCATAATATTAGTAATAAAGTAATTATTTCCTATTTGAAATTTCCGCGTGCTTAGAGAATACAATGAATGCACTGGATCGAAAATAAATAAATACAAAAAGTCGAATGATCGAACGCATAGAGTCTGGACTTGTCGATTCCATAATAACAATAATAATTATTATAACAATAATTACCAGAGCTCGTAGTTCAAATGTTTGAAAACGTAATCATTGCTTTTAAAAACATTAATACAAGTGCTTAAAGAAGAAGAATATGCGTGTACTAAAAATTTTAAAATAAATAAAAAAATGCATGGAATGTAAAAGAAAACAAATTACTACTTAATGTTTATTCATTTAGATATAAATTTATGTTATTATTGTTTACTTGCAATAAATTATAAAACACAGTAGTGGTTTTAATATTTTTGAGAAGAAAACCAAAACATAGGAATACCTCGAAAATGTTTTTATAATTTACTAATAACACATAATTCTAGTATATGTAATTATGTGGGACACTCCTTTATCGACGGGTTTACCGAACAACGAATAATAATAATTACCGCTCGACGTAAAACTCCGCTGTGTTTTATGACAAATAATTACTGAAATATAAGTTGAAAACGCTAACATAATAACAACAATAATCATAAAAGATTTTCTAGATAATTTGAATTGTTCTTCTTTGAAATGACAGTATAAGCGTTTAATTTGAGTTGTCAAAAACAAAGTAAAACACTAGTTATTGTAAATTAACTTCTTTATTTGCTTGATACTTAATATGGATCGCAATGAACCTTTATTTTCAGGTTAAAATCAATGAAATGAATTTTTTTTTATTGAATTGAAATTTAAGAGCCTTCTGTAGTATGCTTAAGCATGATTAATTATACAAAACATATTTGAAAAAACAAAACATTTCGATGTCCCAAAGACAGTCGAGATGACCATGGAACAGATAGTTAAAATAAAGGACTTTTCCGTATGATAAAAAATGTCTGGAAACCCTACCTATAATAGTGTAATATTAATATATTATTTCTTAATTTTTAACGATTAAAAAAATGAGAGATACTTCTCCTTTTGAATTTAAACGGTAAAAGTTACGAGTTAAATAGAAAAAAACCGGACATACTTCGAATCATGGGTACTCTTTGTTCCTTGGGTGGGCATATTGTGGAATGCTCTTGGTGGGTGTATTGAATTTTAAAGAATGATTAATCATATTTTCTTTAATAAGACAATTTTGAGCGAAGCTCCAGTTTATTCAAGTAAATTTTACTTAAAAATTATAAAGTTTTTTATTATAACATTTTTTTATTTTTTACTCAGCCATTTTTATAGTCTACTTTTAACTGAGAAAAGGAAAAAATGTTTGATAAGAAAAAAAAGTTAGAAAAAAATTCCAACATATTAGTTTTTACAATTATATTTTTTTTTCTGTATATATTTTTTCGTATAGAAATACTTGTTGAAAAGTCTTAATAAGCAACTTTTTGAAACTGGATTTGCTTCTAGTTGGTACTTTAAGGAAATCATTTTTTAAATTTCTCAATTCTTAATTTTTTTTTTTGGTGGGGGAACTATACAAAATTTGATAAAAAGATTCGGAAACCACCATCCTTTGATCCAAACTTTATGTAAATTTAAACATAGATAAACAATAATATAAAAAACATTTTGGCGCAAGAAAATTTTGAAAATGTGAAAAAAAAATTTTGGGCATTTTTCTAACACTTTTTTTCTTATTAAATTTTTTTCCGTTATATTTATTAGATAAATAAAAAGTAAAGTAAAGTGAAGTGAAGTTTAGATAAAAAAGCCGGATATACTTTACAAAATGGATATTGTTTGCTCTTCAAAGAGCCCCCCATAGAACTCTTGTTACTGGTCGAAACGTTTGAATAAGTATTTCCACAGGAAAAAGTTTTTAAAAATATAATAAACATCATTTTAAAAGCATTAGCTTCTTTGCTCCACTCAGAATCTAAAAATTTGAGAAAGTGTACCTCAACTTAGCTAAAATAAATAACATAATTATAATAAATGATACATATATGATATACATATATAATATATACTCTAAAAACCTGGTATCAGAGTCTGACCGGGAAAATTGTTTTCGGTCGAAAGACGCTAGTGGAGATCATGAGACTTATGTCGAAGTGTCACGTCAAACATTTCAGACCTATGAGGATGTGAAATTGATCCCTCGGGGATAGCAGTCAAGAGGACAGGGAAAACCTTGTGTCAGTCTCTGTAATCGGTAGGTAAGGCTATACATTTTTATCGTTTCGCCGTTTTTTTTTTTTTGGAATTTATAACGGTGGGTCAGAGACGGATGTCACCTTTAGTGATGTAACAAGACATTATAAAAAGTGTATGGTATTTATTTAAAAATAATTTTAGCCCTGCCACCTTCTCTAGAACTTGAGTCATAACTAAAGATCAGATTTTGCATAATATGATGCATGTGCATATTTACATTACATGCAGTAATAGAATTTTCATCGATCATACTTAAATAAAGAGAATGGCAAATTTTTATTTTGCATATTTTTACATATTTTGAGTGTTAGTGAATATTTATCATAAAAATATATTTTTATGCAGTCTTGCTATTACTTATGTATTTAAATATTTCATAATTTAATACAATTTTATTATTTTATATATATATATATATATAATTTTATCATTGTAAATATATCTATTACAAAACAAAAAAATTGAAAATATTTTTTAAATGTATAATATTAAGTTTCCGTGGATCATTACGTTAAATTTAAGATTTCTTCTGATTAAATTTTTTCCCCCGAAATGTTGTCAAGTTTTAAATATACATTCATAATAAGCATAAATATGGGACGCACATAAAAACATACTCACAAACCGTTATAATTTCACCAACAAAATATTATACCTAGTAACGTTGTTCTTCCAATACCTAATATTTAAACTATGTATTTATTTTTCATCATAAATATTGCAGTTTATTCATATAATAATTTTTTCATCATTTAAATGTTGTTTTTACTTTTATTACTTTATAATAAATAGGTATAAATATAATATTTTTACTTTATAAAATTAGGTATAGATCATTTCATATACAGTAGAGGTAAATTATATCATTTTTTGTGATCAATTATGTTTTTTTTTTTAAGAATTTTGTGATAACCCGTTAATAATAGAATGTATAAATAATATACGATCAAATTTAATTGAAAAAAATATTTAATAAATATGTTGTATTTTATGTTGGTAGTGAAAATAAATTGTAGTAATGTATGAAATAATTATTACTTTTAAAACGTAGATAACTTTCTAAAATATTTAAAGTAATAATTAATCAAAAACCCTCCATAATAAATTATGGTATTTTAAAAAGTGAGTACAATAATTAATAAAATATGAATGCACGCAAAATGCCGGTGTAACTGTAAAAATTTACCTCGGTGATATTTTACCTCCCCGGTTAGGGTCCCGGTCCATCAATAAAATGAACTTATTTCAAAACTAGTTTGATTTAAATTAATATTCATTCATTAGTATGAAATTTGAACTTTAAACTTCTTCGTCTTAAGCATGTGAATTAATTTTGTTCATCGACGAATGATCGCCGTCGCACGTCGCTCTTAAACAAGTATTGATTAATGAAAGTAGAACTGAAGAAATGCCGAATGCACACTGTCGTTGCTATCCATTGTTTCTTTGAATGCAAGTTATAATAGCTATGACGATTGAATAGTCGGAGAAAATGTTTAATAATTAAGCCGGTTTAATTTCTATAGTTTATATATTTCGCATGAATTGAAATACGTTTTATCAAAAGAGTTTTGATTCAATAATAACGTATCTACAACAATTACATTTCCTTCTAAATGAGGAATACAATTTTCGCAAATTTACAATAAATCAATGTTATATTGATTCAATATGTCGGTTTTCTATTTCGGAAACCATTATTTTTTAATCCAAACTATATACAAATTTAAACATAGATAGAAAATAATATGAGAAACAAACATTTTGGTGCAAGAAAATTTTGAAAATGTGAAAAAAAATGTTGGACGTTTTTCTAACATTTCTTTTCTCATTAATTTTTTTTTCTTTTCTTTATTTATTAGATAAAAAAAAAGTAAAGTAAAGGAAAGTAAAGAAAAGTAAAGTAAAGTATAGACAAGAAAGCTGGACATAGGTACTTCGCACCACGGATATTTTTCGCTCTTCAGGTCAGATACTCTTGAAGGGTGTGTATAATTTAAAAAAAACGATAAATCGTTTCTTCAACAAGATGATTCTGTACGAAGGAAGTTAATAATATAAAGAACAATAATAATCATTATTTTCGTTATACTCATCAAGAGTATCTGACCCAAAGAGCGAAGAATATCTATGGTGTGAATTATGCCCGGCTTTCTTGTTTACACTTTATTGTTTCTATCACTTACTTATATATACTTTTTCTATTAAATCATCATTTTAATTGTTTAAAAAATTTGGATTAAGAACTTTAAACTTGTTTACAATATTTTGGAAAATGTTTCATCTTTTTTTCTAACTGAACCAATTATGTATCTAGAATTATATTGTGGAATGAAATACGGAATTTTTCTTCTGTGTTTTGAAATACTGTATCTAAAGATAATTCATCAAAATGCTATTTTATCACTTTTTATCTCTTATATGTAAATTGTGTGTTAACACCCTATTTTTTCAGCTTAAGTCACGGCATCATTGCGAAGTTCATTATAATTTTCATAATTTTCACGCGTATGTCGAACTTCATTAAAAGAGTTTTCAATAAAATATTTTGCTTCCATCATATCACAGGAATCAGATTGTAATAATTTTGATACGTAAATTACACTTTGCAATAACTTTGAAAAAATCAAAATTAGTAAAATAAATTCAAAATTTCTAATTTTCCTTTTCAAACCTTCCTCTTCCACACATTCTTCTATATTTTTACTTTTTAATATTATTTCAGTGAGAGATTGTAAAACAACAAAATAGTTTATCCGCAATGATTTTAGAGAGTCGTTTCTTGATGTCCATCTAGTCGGAGATATTTTTTTTTAAATTTACGGTGTTTACAACTAGCTTCCATCGATTTATACTGATAAATATTATATTATTCTATTTACCAGGTTTCTCAAATTTGGTCAATATGTCTTTCCATATATTGTCTTTTAATATAATATTTGTATAATCCGGAGCTGCTATATTATAAAATACAGGATTATTTTCCACCTCTTGGACTAACATTTCATCTTCAGATGGTGAAAATACAAATTTTGACATAGTGTCGTCGGGGCATGTCGCGAGTATACTGCTCCTTCAGCAGTAGTGTCATCAACCGCGGCGACGAAAAGTTTGCACGTCACGACATGTCACGTTTTGCAGTCTGCAGATCACATTATACGAATTCCCTAAAAACAAATATCGATGACAGGTTATCGCGACATGTCATGCCTTGCAGACCGTAGCTTTAAGGCGACACATTGTCGATATTATGACGTTTAAATTTAGTTTTAATGTACTTTAATTTTTAGTAAATTTTGTAATTGCCTTTTTATGAAAAATAAATGCTTTTTTTACATTTTAAGTGCTTTTTTTTTATTGTTTATATTTCCTTAAAATCCGAACCCTAGATGATTTCACCTAATCAGACCCAAGAGACTTCATCATTTGGTCAGGTGTAACTATATTTTCGAAACTAAGTTTACATACATTTGCCAAGTTATGCCCTTGTGTGAAAAGATTTCACCATTTAACTTGACACAAATATGTCTTTTTAGTTTTGGCAGACGATGCTGGATGATTGGAGATCCAAAAAAATACGATTTGGAACAGTTTATAAGAAAAATTCTCATTAATTTAAAGATCTGAAACGTGCTCGTAAATTTGTTAATACGTTATCCAATATTTTATAAAATGTTTTCTGGTTTGTTTATTTTAGAACAATTATTTTGCGTTGTATTTAAAAATAATTGCCTTTTATTGATAAAACTATTTCATGTTCCAAAAAACTTTAACATATTATAATTTCAAAATTGAAATTTAGTTTCTTCAATTTTTTCATACAGTACCTATAAAATATCTAATTGTTTGGTTTGTAACACAATTTATATAAAAAACACAGTTAAACTGAATTTATTGGTAAATAATATTAGTAATAAATAATAGTAAAAATAATATTAGCTTAACTCAAGGGTGTCATTTGGGGAGGGCAGACTATGGCAAATACCCCACTCTCATAAATTTTAAAAAGTCGGAAATTCTAAATTAGATGATGCATAATGCAAACAAATGCCAAAAAATGGCAAATTAAGATACCGCCTATAGTTTATTGATAGGTACAAACTTTAAAAACTATTTGCCTCCGACTACTACTTTTTAATAGATAATATTTTAAACACGTATACGGTTTAATACAACTTTGGGTGTTAAATCATTTGTTAGAAGTTACGACTGGGAATCAAAGTTTAAGTGATACAATTATAAATATTTAAGGACAATATGATGATAATCATGTTAATTTGGAAGGAGCTGTTGATGTGTTTGCAGATATGACAGACTGAATATGCTTTAATGCATTAATTGTTTAGTTTTGATTTTACAAAAATAGATTAAATTTGTTTGATTTTATATTATCAAGGGTGGTTTCAGGGAGAGGGATATTGTATTTTTTCTATATATTTATACACCCATATAATTATTAGATATTAATTACCTATGCATATAACGTATTATTTATTATATTTTATCTTATGACTGGCCAACACTGTCTATAATTCACATCTGTAACCATTAAATTAAAAAAAAAAAACAAAAATTCTTAAATAGAAATTAAATCAATTAAATAAGTATACAATACATTCATTCAACTAGAATATTATTTTAGGTTCTGAGTGAAGCAAAGAAGCTTATGGCTTTTGCAATGGTGTTTATTTATTTTTCGTTAATTACATTATAACTAGTAGCAACCGATCCACATTTTCAGTACTGACATTTATATATATGATCCAAATGTCATAACTGTAATATCATCATAACAAAAAAAATGTGTTTTATTTGGAAATTTTTTTAATTTGGCCCACCTTACCAAATTCTGAAATTACGCCCCTGGTTTAACTAATGCAATATAATGTAGCTAATTTGCTAAAGTATCCGTGTAATATAAGTGTATTGATAATACAACAAAATATTAAAACTATATATATATGTTTTTAAGTATTGATAAGCCCGGCTGGGCCCAGCGCTTACAAATTTCAATCACGATCGTTTTTATCAAGAAATTGCCTATACGAAAAAAATGAATTTAATTTCTTTCGAAGAAAACAGATAAATTGTTTTCAATTAAATTGTCACATAAGAATTAATAAATAGTAGTATACATCACATTGTCATTTAACATAACAAATGTTAAACTTCAGATTTATTTCGTTTCGGGCCAGGCGAGCATGAACCGTTTACCTAACTTGACGGTATGCTCAAAGCACTTAACATATCCACTGACATATTCAACAGGTAGAGTTAGTACATGACGGTTAATATTATAATAATGATAACTGATAATAAATAATAATATATAAATCGTGGTTTAATGAATCAGTCTGACATTTAATCAAAAACAACTTTCAACTACTACGTCCAACTAGTTAATTGAGTACGTCGAAGGCAACGGTTGGCAATACTTAATTTTTCAAAACTGGACTGCTATCATTTTACTCATGTTATCACGCTATTTTCAAACAAGTGAGTTTCGTTATCGATTTTCGATAATCATCCAGTCTTCCGTTACTTACATGATATTATCGTAGTACTTACCTACAGGTACTTTACATTCACAACTAATATTGAATATTGTCGCTAAAATATCGTGTACACAACGACGCCATAAATTCGTACGTTTTCCGGGTTACACGGCGTCTACTATTTACCACGTGTGCGATTTCTCAATCTCGTGTTATACACTTACCTGTTGTCCACCAACATCACGTTATGGACTCCGACTATGTGCCGCGGACAGTTCGCAGTTTTTTCGAACAGTTCGTCGCAATTGGCTTTGCCGACGACGAAATATTGTCGTCGGCAGACATGGCCTGTGGTGACCTGACGAACGATTTCGCAGACGGAAACTACGAAAATCCGTTAACTTGGCATAAGAAACTCCGATTGCGGTGGGACCGGCTTACTAACGACTCTATGTTTATCGTCTTAGAGGAGAAGCATATGTTTCTGGCCGAATACGGTTCCGATCCTCCCGAGTATGTCAAATGGAAACTGTAAGTATCAATCCGTCTAAATAAAAAATATACTTATCCGTCTAAAACTACGCGAACACCGGTTGTGGCTTATTTGAAGGGGGCAATAATTATCCCCTCATTCCAAGAATTTTTAAATTAACATAATTTCAGTCCATTGTAATCTAGTAATACTAATAATTAGGGCTCGGAAGTTATTGCACTAAAAAACTTAAAAATTGATTGCATTATTGCAGTAAAAAATACCCGAAAATGCTCTTAAAAATTGCACTTAATTTTTTTTATGGTTTTAAGAAATACTTATGTTGTAGTGATAATTCTTTCTTTATTTTTATGAGAATGTGACATTAGGTATAATTAAAAATAAAATATTACAAATA
>JAIPRM010006640.1:0-18352 GCA_025469315.1 Stegophylla sp. TES_Ste_2020 | reverse complement strand
AACTTAATCTTAATGGAATAAAAATGTATGTAAGTCTTTAAAAAAATTTTTAAATATATTTTAGTTTAATAACTAAGAAGGGGTACCCCAAAAAATTTATTTGTAACAAGGGGTACAGTGTTCATAAAACTTTGAGAATCCCTGATCTAGCAAAAGATAAAATGGTATTTATCTGATGATGAAAACCATTTTAATATTGTTTAAATAATATTATTCAATTTTACTTTTATATATTATTCAAATAAACAGAGTCCACAATAATTTCGCTAGGTAAAACAAATGCCGAAAATTCAACAATTCACAATTTTTTTTTTTTTTTGTACTTCTGGTATTGCAAACAATTTGAAAGTAAAAATTAATGACGTCACGCCTGTTAGGTGTATATAGTGATAATTAGCCAAAAATTATAAATTATTATATAACAATAAAAAAATACCAAAATTTTCAGAACTACTGCGTACCTAATATCTATATGATTGTTTGATCCTATCTGCAGATAGTATATCAAATATCAATAGATATTCTATGTGCATGCAGGATCTGTAGATCCTGTCTGTTCGCAACTATAAATACTTATGTGGCATACCAAATAAGTATATAATAATAATCACAGCATAGGATACACCTGTAAAACCACCTTTGACCCTTATGACCTTGTTATTAGTTGTAAAATTTTGGTTGAAACATTAAAATTTGCTAACTATAATATTATTATCGATATTTGATATAAATTGATAAACTAAACACTTCAAATATTTAGATAATCTAATTACAATATACAAAAGTGATATTAATATTTAAATTTGAATAATTCAAAATTTAATTTCAATACATCAAAATTCACAGAAAAATAACCCGAATATAATTCCGTAATTAAAATATGGGGGTAGCCATTTGAAAAAACGAAAGTTTGTATCTCCACAGAACACCCTTAAGGTGACATGAAAAAAAAAATGAGTTATGAAAAATATTGGTTTTATAGTGACTTGAACATTCCGGAATAAAAAATCCCAAATTTTGCATTTTTACCGTCAAAAAATGGGGGTGAGCACGCATAAAAAATCACCCTGTACATATATATAGACTTTATAAGGTTGCCATTCATCCCAATTTAGCCGGGACACTACTGGTTTTGAGCACGCTGTCTCGTTATTTTATTAAGTCCGGACGGGACAACAAAAAATAATACCGGTTTCACGTAACAATAGTCTCATATTTTGAAAAATGTATTCAGGTACCTATCTGACATTTCAAATTAACAATGTCAATTTTGAATTCCAAAGACCTTGACTTTTTTGTCAAGACGAACAAAATTAATATCCTATATATATGTTTTTGATTAGTAACATATGTGTACATAGTCTGTGCCCACTAAGAACGCATTACAACTGTATAGGTATGTATCTAAATACCTTGTCTAAATGATGAAAACTTTTGAAAATTTTTTAAATTTCAAATATCCAATCGCGTAAAATTCTTATCACATTCGTGAGTGAAATATGAATATTATAATTCTGACCTATGAATACATAATTATTATAAGTATAATATAATATACCTTATAAAATAGTATATTACAGTGGCGTATTCAGGGGAGGGGTTAGAAGGGGTTGTAATCCCTCCAGAAAATTTTAGATTCTGAATATAGTGAAGAATTTTCACAATGATGTTTATTATATTTTTCGTGTAGAAATATTTGTCCAAAACTTTCGATCAGCAACTTTTTGAAACCGGATTTTCCTCTAGTTGGTACAAGTCATTTTTTGATCCAAACTTTATGAAAATTTAAACATAGATAAACAATAATATAAGAAACATTTTGGCACAAGAAAAATTTTGAAAATGTGAAAAAAATATTTTGAACATTTTTCTAATTAATCCTTTTTTTCTTGTTCATTATTTTTTCCTTTTCTTTATTTATTAGATAAAAAAAAGTAAAGTTAAGTAAAGTAAAGTATAGACAAGAAAGCCGGACATACTTCGCACCACGGATATTCTTTGGTCTTCAGGTCAGATACTCTTGGTAGGTGTGTTGAAAATTACGACTATTATTGTTTTTTATATTATTAACTTCCTTCGTTCAGAAATGTCTTGTTGAAGAAATGATTTATTGTTTCTTTAAAATTCTACACACCCACCAAGAGTATCTGACCCGAGAAGCGAAGAATATCCGGCTTTCTAGTCTATACTTTACTTTATTTTACTTTTTTTTTATCTAGTAAATAAAGAAATTGAAAAAACAATTAACGAGAACAAAAAGCTCTCTTGTCTATACTTTTTGATAATTCAAATACTATTAATAAATTCAAATTTGAATGACCATAATATTTTCAATGAAGAATTAGATTTGTGATACACTAAATATTCAACATTTTTTGAATTTAAGAACAAAAATACTTTTGAAATATATTTTTAAACCAGTTCAGATGTTTATCCTATAATATCCAAACTTCTAAAAAATATTTAGAACACTTCCAGTGTCTACTGCCATAGGAGAACGATCATATTCTACATTTCTTCGTTTGAAAACTAATTTGAGAAATTCTTCTGGACAAATACATTTAAATGGTTTAGCCTTACTGAATGTTTAGCACGATATTAACTTGGATATTAATGATGTTATAAAATATGATCTTGCCAAAATATCAAAACGAAAAGTGAATATACATATTTTATAATTTAAAAAATATTGATATTTTTGTAAAAAAAAATGTTATTGATAACATACTGTAAAAAAGTTATAAATAATTTACACTTTTTTTTTAACCGTGATTGACCAGAGGTGCCACGTTAAACATTAGTACTTATCTTATGTTATAGTGCATAAATGTTCATTTACAATAATTAGAGTCGCTTTACTTAATTTAATTTCATTATGATGTTTACATTTTACTGTAATTTGATATTATTTATGGAGTATTCATTAGGTGTATATGAGTATATGAAAATCAATTTTCGTTTTTCGTAAATGTTGCATCAGAATAATTTTTATTTCAATTCTTCAAAACTGATAAATATTATTGTGCATTAGTTGAAGCTCCACTCAGAATTGTTTTATTGAAGAAATAATTTTTGTAAATATCCTAAATTTTCAATATTTTCTTGTGCTCAAATATTTTGATAAATAAAATTGGGATCAAAAAATGATGGTTTACGAGTCTTTTTTGTCAAATTTAGAGTAGTTTTTCCCAAAAAGAAAATTAAGAAATTTGAAAAATGTCTTCTTTAAAGTACCATCTAGAGGTGAATCTAGTTTCAAAAAGTTACTGGTCGAGACTTTTGAACAAATATTTTAATTCAAAAGTTTACAAAAAAAAAAAGAAAAAAGAAAAAAGACTACATTTTTCGCTTCACTCAGAATCAAAAACAGGAAAATGCGTTTTTGTAAATTTTTTCCAAATATATAAAAATGTTGAAGAAATTTTTTGTATAAATACCATGTAAGGCTGAATGTTGATTTAAAAAGTTACAGAGTGAAACTTATGGACAGGTATTATACTAAAAAATGTAAACATGATCATTGTAAAAACTTTCAACATATTCAATCTACTCAGTCTAAAATAAAAGTTCATTCACATAGGTAGCCATTAAATAATAATAAATATTATTAAAAAAAAAATATTTTAATCAATATTTATTTTTCAATTTTGAAATTACAATTAAAAAATAATATGTATATACCGATTAAAGTTTTTTATATGTAAGTTTTAATTTCTGAAATTTTAAAAATTCTAATCAAAATTAAATACTCCTCGAATTTTCCATGATTTCTTAGATAATTATAACATTTCCTAACATTTTCATTAAAAACGTACCTTTTTTTTATAAAGTTGTTCATTTCAATTTTCTATCACTATCCATTTTTATCTCTAACAAATCCAAATAAAGTAAAATTATAAATAAACATTTGAATGGTTTTAACCTGCTGTTTTTATATTAACTCAGATTTATTTTTGTTCCTTGATGATAATTAATATCAATCTAATTTATAGATGAATTAGAACTCATGTTAATATCATATACTCATAGCTAATTAGTTATCCCATAGCATAAGTTAAATTTCACGAATCGGGTTGTTATACTTTGCGATATATGTATAATATAAAATTTAATGTTTTGTAAAATATTTACATTTTAATTAACAACCAATTGTATTATTATGTCATAAATTATTTAAGGAACTTATGCTTAAGAGATTTTCATGATTTAGTATAAAACATTTATTGTTTATATTAGATAACTAAAAAATTTAGTCTTCTCTTAATATTTGTAATTCTTCTTGCGTAATATGTATTCTTAACTCTTTTTCAACTAATATGTCACAGATATTTGTCAGCTCTTCTGGTAAATAAAATGCTGCTTCCATATATAAAAACTGTTAACATAAAATTTAGATGAAAAAATAGTATTTATAAAAAAAACAAAAAAGAGATTATACCTTATGCCATGGGCAGTTCTCAACAGCTTCATAGTAACACTTTTTGTAATCAGATGGTGAGCTCTCAGAAATATATTGTAGATAAAGCCGCCAAAATAACGGACACCTTTTCATTCTTGTAATATTACTCAAATTTCTTATGAAAAAATCAAATAAATTATGCATATTTCTGCATAAGTCTAAAGTATCTCCACCTCCTAAAAATAATTTAAATATTTTATTTATTTATTGATATACATAAGGTTATTTTATGAGACTAATAATTAATAATAAAACAAAACAAAAAATTTAAAGGTTAATACTCAATAATAAAATAAAAAACTTAATATACATAGGTATATAAAAATGAAAAAAAATAAATAAAAATCAGTGCGCAGTTTTACACTATATATTATACAAAATATATAATTAATAAAAAAAATAAACTTAGCCTGGAGTATTATAGATTTCTTTTCTTTTCATTAACGGCCGATTTCGATTTCAAAAATCATTATCCGAAGGTTAAATAAAATAACTGGTAAATATATCGGTTATTCTATTATATTAATTATTTTAATCGCGGAATTTAATCCGGGTTATTTTTCTGTGAATTTTGACATATTGAAATCAAAATTTGAATGATTAATTTTTGGAATATTCAAATGTAAATATTAAGGAAAATAGTATTTGGAAACATAATATTATTTGACTAATTAAGTACCTATGTAGTTATAAAAAAATAGTTAATTAATTAATTAGGTCTTCTTATCTCATTTACCTATATTCTCTATTGTAAAACACAATTAGGTACATGAATTTATCTAATTACTTCTGATTAAAGGTTAATTGTGTACATTCATAATAATTATGTTCAACATAGGTACCTTATTAACAAAATATTATTTGTCCAATACACTATTTTCTTTAATATTTACATTTAAATATTTCAAAAACCACTCGTTCAAATTTAGATTTCAATACATCGAAATTCACAGAAAAATAACCCAAATAAAATTCCTCAATTAACATAGGAGGTTGCCATTTGAGAAACAAAAGTTTGTATCTCCACAGGGCATTCTTAAGGTGACGTGGAAAAAATGGAAAACATCGCTTTTATAGTGACTTGAAAATTTTAAAAAAATCCCAATTTTTGCATTTTTATGCCAAAAAGTGGGGTTGAGCACACTTAAAAAATCATCTTAAATAATACAACACATTTCACCTCATACATCTACATAATGTAGATATTGATAAATATTTCGCTTATATAAGGTTAAAATAAAAATATAAATGCAATATGTATTCATCTTACCATATATAGTCATAGAACTTTCATTATCGGTCAAATGTTTTCGAGCTGTTTCACTTGCTATTCTCAGCCTTTCTCTACCTACTAAAATCAACATTATTCTAGCAGTTTCCATATTTTCAGCAAGAGTGTTATCAATATAAATATTTTCAATTTGCCATAATGGTGTTCCAAAGCCTCCATACTTTATCTAAATTTAAAAAAAAATAATATTAGGTTAACATGATAAATATATAAAAGTTAAAAATTATTAATATATTAATAATAATTAAAGAGCCAACATCTTTTTTCGATGTATTTTATAAAATAACACAAAATATAATCAATAATATTGACAGTTAAAAGTACATTATAAATAATAATTAGAATCCACATTTATATGTAATGAGAAACATTTTGAAAATGTAAAAAAACAAATTTAGATATTTTTTAACACTTTTTTTTTTTTTACTGATTATTTTTTCTTTTCTTTATTTATTAGATGAAAAAAAGTAAAGTAAATAAAGAAAAGTGTAGACAAGAAAGCCGGACATACTTCGCACCACGGATATTCTTCGCTCTTCGTGTCAGATACTCTTGGTAGGTGCGTTGAAAATGACGACTATTATTGTTCTTTATATTATAATTTTTCTTCGCTTAGAATCATCTTATTGAAGAAATGATTTATCATTTCTTTAAAATTCTACACACCCACTATTTGTAATTGACCCGAGGAGTGAAGAAATCTGTGGTCCGAAGTATGTCCGGATTTCTTGTCTACACTTTACTTTATTTTTTAATAAATGCATTTTGCCACAAATGACTTAAGTACTTTTCACACATTTTTCAAACAGGTCAAGAACATTTAGGCCGTTTTTGAAAATAATATTTTTTTGAATGGTCGTTTATTTTCAACCTAGCTATTATCCATAAATACACTGTTGCAAAATATAATTTAGTAAATAAAATAAATATTGTACTTAAATAATTCATAAGCAATTCTTTTGTGTTAATTTTGTTATTTCAATAACAGTACATTTCCTTGATATTTTTTAGAGGACACCTAAATATATTTTCCTTAACTGCTCTTGGTCTGTTAACTTCACTTATATTTTCATTATCAGTTAAAAATTATAATAATATCGTATACCTATTAATCTTTTCTTATATACCTAAAATCTTAAATTTCATTTTGTAATTTTTATGGATAATCGCTGGAATAGAAATAGGCAACCATTCTGAAAAAAAAATATTTTCCAAATAGTCTAATTACTTTTGACCTGTTAGTAAAATTTGTATTCTTTAAATGAATATTAGAAAATATGAAATCATCTAGAAATATGCAATATATAAGCATTTTCATTCAAATATGTAAAAACACGAAAAAAAAAAATTTAATACTAGAATTTATGTTTTATGAAACATTTTAATGAAACTTAAGTAAAACTTAGATAAATTTAAATGTTAAAAAACAAAACTCGTAATTACATATTGGTATAAAAATATAATTCAATGCTGACCATCAAAAAGATGCTGTACAACTCTATAAAGTTAAAAATTAATTAATTCCTAAATTTAATTTATCAATTAAGTACATACAACGCTAACTTTCCTTTAGGGTATTTTTAATAGATTTAAATATTTTACCTCGTTCCAAACCATTGAAAATAAAAATTGCATATTGTGTGAATACATTGATATTGCACTTCGTAAATGTTTTTTAAATTCTTTATGATATGTTTTGGATTTATTACAATGATAATTCAAGATGATAATCATATTTTCGGTCAAAATTTCTTCAGCTGCACTATAAATTTATAAATAATTACAACATTATTAACTTATAAATATATCTAAGATAATTACTCACTGATTTTTCGGGTAACTGTTTACTGTAATAATATTTTGAATTTTCTTGATCACATCTTTAAGCATAGATACAGAAATTTGTACACTCTGAGTAAAATATAGAAACCATGCACGACAAATGACCCATTCAATCAGAAACTGTGGTAAATAATTATACAGTAGATCATAGTGAATAAATTGTTCTTCATTAGCTAAAATACTCTCTGTAATATTTTCAAATACAATTGTCGCTTCATCAATTGAATTTAAACTTGCATTTTTCGGAAAAACTCCGGTGGCAAGAGCTATAAGTGTTCTTAAAGCATTTTCTCTAGACAAAATAATAATAAAAGTTACATAGTTATAGTTACATACAATAGTTGTTATTAAATTATTATACACAAATTTGGATAAATTTTAATTCATAAAATCATTTAATAATACATACATGCTGTCAGATTGAATCAATATTTCAACAATGTTCTTATAAATAGCAGTATACGGTGCTCGATAAGTAATATTTGAATATACAGGTTTATTTCCCAACAAAACAGACTGACCATCAATTAATTTCTGCAGAATGTTTAAAGCATCATCTCTTTTTCCAACTTGATTTTTCAGCAATGCAAATTCAATAAACAAAGGAATATTGTTTCTATAATAAAAATATGTTATAATAAGCAGCAAAGTTGTTTGATTATAATGCATTAATGGCATAATACCTACCTATATTGTGATTTTCCAAGCAATGATTTTACTTCAGAAACCAAATGACTGTTATCAGAGCCAATATTTACAATCATTCGATACCTTTCGAATCTTAACCACCATACCAAAAACATATTAGCTTCATCAATATAATCCATTGCATACAAACAATCTGTTATGTGTCTCAAAATAGAAGTTAAGAATCTAAAATATGTTCGACTGGAATTAGATTCATCATAATAATTAGGTGGCATTACTGTTTTAAGCATTACTAATAACGCATTACTAGCTTTTTTATCACATAAATTTGCTGAAATTGTTAAAATAATTTTTTGATTCAAATATTGTCAACAATGATAGTTTTATTTTAAATATTATATTTTTAATTTTAATTATAAAACATATGTCTACTTACAATCTTCAAAATGATGCGCCATAAAGAGACTACTGAGAATAGTCTCTAGACTATCAAGATAATTAAGACACGTATGAATGCCTAATTTCCGTGCAACAAAATGACGAAATGGTAAAATTGGCATTTTAAGTAGTATAAAACAAGCAGTAACTAGATTTGAAATGACTGACTTGTGAATGACCAATGGTTGTACTAATTCTGCCATTTCTTCTGGCAAAACAATTCTCTGAGGGTCATCAGCATCATCTGCCATATGTTTAGGAAAAGGTAGCCAACGTTCACATGTTCTTAAGGATTCAACTTGATACCATGCTTTATTTAGTGGCATTGTTTTTAGTTCACTATCAAATACTATAAAATAATATTTTTTATTTTTATTTTAATGTATAAATTAAACAAAAAATTTTAGTAAAAATTATTTTCTTTACTTATGTCATCAGATGATGCAATAAAAAATGTATCAATAAGATCATTTTTAAAATGATTTATACTAATTGAAAAATACATGTTTATTAAGGTTAACAATTGCTCATAATGTCCAGCTTGACGCAGAAATAAACCACACTTTAAAATCAATTCTAAAAAAGACAACAAATTAATAATCACAATATTTGATTCTATAATCTACTATAAGCAATATAAATATCAAGTAATATTATATTCCTTATAAATTAAAATTAATTTTATAATAAACCAACCAATAATATCTTGTTGTACATCCAATTGTTCATCTAATAATAGACCTCTTTTAGATTTACTTAAAGCAAACATGGCATCTGAATACTTTTTAAGTACACTTGAAGTTGTACAGGTTGATAAAGAATTTTGATTTGCGTTAATATAATAACTCCATAATAATGGTTTAGCTGAATTATATTTTTCTAATTCTTTTAACAACTCTCTATTAAACTAATAAATACATTTTTAAACATTAAAAATTATTTTTAAATTTAATTTATAAGATATTACTTCTTCTGGTGTAAAATAATCTTCAGCAAGAGTCCATTTAATGTTCAAAAGTGTATCATTACCAAAATTAAGAGATAGTGCTTTGTCTAAAATAGCAATTTGCTTTTCACATATGTTTTTTTTATTCAATTCATATTTATAACCATATCTGCTATTTAATGAATACAGAGCTTCCTGATCAACAATAGAATTTAAATATTAATTATAAATATTTTCACTAATATGAGGTTAGCATTTCTCATTAAGTAAACAAATATATATATATCTTACTTGATGATTTACAAATTTTATCCATAAATCAATATCATGTGGATTTTCTGTTAATTGTTTATTATATTCAGAAGTTAATAGAGTTAATTTATTTTCACATTTTTGTGAATTTAATTCAACTTCTTCAATTACATCTTCACCATCACATTTTTGTTTATAGATTTTTAATAACAATTTATTTTGAGATAAACAATCTTCTTCTATGTATATTTCAATACTTTGATCACCACAATCCTTTTCTTTAAGAGTATAATATCTTTTAGTCTTTTTTTGTTTAAAAGAATTAGGAATCCATCCGCGATTGTCTAAAACACGATACTTGTTACTAACACGAAACCTATAGATAATACAAAATAAAAAAATATATTAAATTAAATAAACAGTTTCATTTATATCACAAAATGTCATATTTTTGTGAATAATTAACTTACGTAGGAGCTGCAGGTCTATATAGTTTGTCAACTTTTAAATTTCCTATTTCTCTTTTTCGATCAATTGTAATAAAATCACAATCTTCTAAAATATGATCTATATGTATTCTAAAATGCATTTAATATAAAATAAGTTGGAAATTCCTAAAAATATAAATACTATAAACCTTAAATAATAGAAAATTTACTTTGATCGTTTAATTTTTTTAGCATCTTTTTTATCCTTTTTCTTTTTCTTCTTCCCGTGTAATTTTTTGTACAGTTTATAAGAATCAATAACTTTTTTGTCATGTTCTCTGTTTTTATCATCTTCAATGACTTTATTTATTAATTCTGAAGCTTTAGGCTCAAAACTAGAATTATTAAGCCAATCAGACTGCACATTTTGTTTTTCATTTGCTAAACAGAATACAATAAAATATTATGATTCAAGATAATAGGCACATATTATTAATATTACTGGTTTGGATTGAAAATTAGATTACACTGTAATATCCATGGCTAAACATTTTAATATATTTAGCCATGGTAATACCCTTCTAGAAATGTAAAATTATCAATAAATCAAAAATAAATTTACTTACTTTTTACATCTGCACTGGATGTGTCTTCTAAATAAGCGGGAAATAAAGACATGACACCTACCTATATCATACGAGCATATTTCAATAATTACTATAATACGTCAAAATAATATGATGTTTGTAGTAGTTATCCACAATTGTCTTTGAACATATTATATTTGCTGCGAGTCATTTAAAATCAATGTAACAGTCGTTGAATTATATTAATATGTAGCAATTTACATCACATAAAACACAATAATATTATCATACATAGATAATAAAAGAATAATTATCTATGAATATTGTTATCATATCGAGGTTTTGGCAATGATAATGAATAGAGTGATATCACCATTGAACTCTATATATCATATAGAGTTCAATGGATATCACAGAATAATTGTGGTGATACTACGAAATTTTACTGCTACAAATAGATATCCGAATAATATGTTGTATATATTGTATATATTGTAGTTCTGACCTATATATTATAATTAGGGCTCGAAACTTAATGCTCTTAAAAAGTACTAGACATGCATGCACTTATGCGCTTAAAAAAGTACAATTATTATGCTCTAAAAATATGCACTTTTTTTTTTTTACCAAACAAAATTTTCATAATTACAAGTATATTGATTAATCAATGCCCATACTAAATACTCTTAAGTAGGTGGATTTAATGAAGCGTCGTAGATAATCTCAAAAGAGTATGATAAAAATGTAAAATCAACTTACATTTCCAGAAATAATTATACAAAATAAAATAATTGCTTGAAAAACGTTTCATGAATTAAATTAATTTTCTTTTAAAATTTTTTTATTAAATTATATATGTAATATATATTCGAAAAACCTAAATAAAAATAAAAAAAAACCTTTAAGTATCTAATTAAATGTATTTTAATTTAATTTATTTTAAGTATAACTTTGTTATTACGTTAAAAATTGTTGCATTGAACCACTAAATATTTTTAAAATTATTTTCAAAGTTAAAAGATCGTAAATTATTAACCATTAGCAAATTTTTATACTTTGAAAAACTAAGTACATTATTTCTCATATTTTATTTATGTTTCTAATGTTCATAAAAATGGATTTGAAACACAGACTAAGTACTTACAGTAATACATTTAATATCTAATGAAAAGTCTAAAAATAAATAAATTTTGTTTTTTATCACAAAATTTCAAATTTTATCATCAAATATGCTTTAAAAAGTTGTAAAATTAAGAAATATGCTCTTTAAAATAAACTACAAAATCACCAAATATGCAAAAATATGCACTGTAAACTTTTAATATTTATCACGTAGTGTCATGAAATGCATTTCTAGCTTACCTAGCGATAAATCTAATTGCTCACAAAAAACATGCAAATGCAACAACTTCCGAGTCTTAATTATAATATAATATTACATTAGAATACGTTGGTATTTATTGCATGAGACAGACTAGAATACGATGAAAAATGCGCGAGTTGATAACTACATAAAAATGAGAAGTAAACTAAAAAAAAAAGAAAATCATTTTTTTTCAAAACAAAACTTTATCCGAGAAAAAATGACTGAAAAAGAATTGAGGCGAACAGCTGATATATTCAAATAAGCTAAATGTGTTTTATTAAAATTTTTACCGAAATAATAAATTTATTTTTATATTATGTACACTTATGTTTGAGAAATTAAATTTTATAACAAAGTGTTGCATAAAAATGTTGTAAATCTTATTATAGATAGTGCATGATAATTAATATATTTTGATATTTTCAAGGACGGGGTCCTACTAGTGTATTACTTGTAAAAACCCGGGACCTAACTAGTGTACTACCTACAAAAATCCGGGACCCAATTAATATAAACCGGATATTTCAAATTATACAACCAATATAAAACCGATAATGAATATTTAAAAATCTTTTGGCAAAAACAATGAAAAGATATTAAAATAAAACTGATACCACACCCCGATATTAATTATTTATTAATATACAGGGTGTATCAGAAAGATCTGATGTATAGAATTATAATATTTTTTCTATTAATAAATTTTACTTTTTTTTCTGAAAATTATTACTAGGCACTGCAGCATTGTACTACAGTAAGAATTTAATCTAGTTATTATTATTATTATTATTTTTTGTTTGTAAGACCCAAATTTTCAAATTTTACACTACAATTTTAGAAAAAAATCATGAATTTGATTTATAGAAAAAATGTTAGTGCTTAAATATCTAATGAAGGTATCCATTCATTTTCTATGACTTTTATAAGTTTGCGAATAATGTTAATTTGTTAAATAAGTCGTAAAATCACCAAATTACGTTATAAAATTACCATTTTTATTACTTATTTGAAATTATTCATAAACATATAAAAAATCGTAGAAAATGAAAATATTAACCTTTATTAGAGATTTATGCACCAATATTTTTCTAATAATTTGATTCACAAAATGGCTATTTTGAATTTTTTCTAAAACTGTAGTACAAAATTTCAAATTTGCAAATTTGTGTCCTAAAAAAAGGACGGAAAAAAAAAAGAAAAACAAAATTATACATTATTACTATAGCGAAATTCTGTAGTAATACATTTCAGAAAAAAAAAGATAAAAATTATTAATAAGAAAAAAGTTGGACAATCGTAATTCTCCATTTTACTATGTACAAACAGATCGTAATTTTTTATTTTTCCACGTGATTTTGTGTGTCATAGGGATTGCACAATGGTTTTGACAGTTACAATTTAAAAGTAAGTATTGGTTTTAAAATTTTCGATTCTGACCGATAGCGAGTAATATTATGTATTAGTTTTACAAATCTGTGTTTTTTTTTCCGTTTGCATGGACACACTTTTTCTAAGTGGAGATACTAGCCCAAAATTTTCGATTGGTAACTCTATTGATCAGAAATGTTTTATATTACTATATTATTATTATTATATCTATCTATAACTATATATAAATATATATATATAGATTAAAATACTATGCCCACCGTTTCATTTTAAAAATAACATCAAAACAGCTACTATTTTAGCACTGCAAGATTTTAATGTTCAATACTTAAACGACGCATGGATCTTAAGCGCGAGAAATAATTGAACTACAGAATTGGATAGAGCGTATTTTTATTATCATAATGCAATTTTTAAATTTTTCAATAGTGTACATTTCAGTGAACGTTTAATGGAGTTTACATTTACATTAACACAATGACTGTATTTTATTAATACGTGAATTTCGAATTAGAACTTAACCTAGACGTGAAATATGATGATCGATGATCATATAATAATAATAATAATAATAATAATAATAATAATATTCATGTTTCCTAAACGAAATTCAATTTCTAAACGTTACTTTATAACGTAGGGGCCCTCTTTGATAAAGTAACGTTTAGAAACGGAATTTCGTTTAGCAAACACGAGTATTTATTATTATGCGATCATCATATTTCACGTCTAGGTTAAGTTCTAATCCGGAATTATCAACCACGTAAATTGGCTATAGCGATTTTCATCGCTTTCTCGTCGTAACCAGTCAAAGTCGCTATCTTTTCACCGCGTCTCAAGAAGACCAACGTAGGAAACAACGTGATGTCATTGTGCCATATGTAATTTTTACACAGCCCGGAATCCACGTTTACTTTGATAATCGTTATGTCTGTGGCAATGCCCGACAGGCAACTGAGATACATTTTCATCGCAGAGTCGCACTTGTCAAAAGTGTTGTACGTCAAAAACACGATGACCAAATCATCAATCGTCTTGAGCAACACGTCAGAAAGCTCTCCGTCGTTGTACACTTCAATCGCCCGTAACAACATTATACTAATTATGTCATTAATGCTCTTTCTGTCACAACCGATCAACCGGGACGGCACCAATGTACCGTCTTTCACGAACAGAACCGTAGGAAACCGCGTGACACTAAACTGTTGTAAGGATTTCGAATTATTCGCCGTGTTTCCGTTTATTTGTATTACCGTCAATTCGTTCATGGTGGACAATTTGTCGAAATAATCTTTCATTTCGCAGTCGCAACTGTTCAAAGAGTTATCGGTAAAGTACATGACGATCAACGGTTTGTGTAGCGCGTTCGATAACGCTTCGCTTAGTTCCAGGTGGTTGTTGGCTATGACCGACGACGATAATAAGACTTTCATTTCCGCGTTTATTCCTTGTCCGTCGTAACCTTTCACCACGGACGCCATGATTTGACCGCGTTTGATGAAGACGAGCAAAGGAAACGTGTCGATGTAAAACAATTCGAGGAGCATCGAACATTTGCCGGTGTTCGCGTTTATTTGTATGACCTTCACGCCCGTCGGACCGTTCGACACGGAAGACAGATACGTTTTCACTTTGCGGTCGTCCATGTCCAACGAGTTATCGGTGAAGTTCAAGACGATCAATTCGCTGTTTCGGTCCAACAATTGTGTGAGGAAGTCTTCGTCGCTGTAGATGAATTCCACGTTCGACAACAGAACGCCGATTTCGGCTTCTATCTTCCCGAGATGGAAACCAGTCACTCGACTGGCGTGTGTTTTACCGCGTTTCACGAAGAAAATCGTAGGAAACGTAAGGATATGATTTTCGAGTATGGATTTCTCAAAACCGTCTTTACTTGTGTGTAATTGAAATATCTTCAAGCCCGAAGGGACGCCAACTAATGAGTAAAAAAACGATCTCGTATCCAAATCGGCACCACGATTGGAGTTATCGGTATAAAACAACACAACGAAGTCATGTAACTCGTCCGAGAGTAGTTTTTTAAGATCATCGTCAGAATAAACGTTGTACATGACAGTTTTCTGTTGACAATAAAAAAAAAAAGAAAATAATTATTGCAAACAAAAATAATAGATATATGTTAAATCAATGTTTAAACAATTTTATTCAATAATAATATCGTGATAACTGATAAGTAAGAACATTTAAGGCTCGAAATCAGTTGGAAAATTAGTGTCTAATATAAAACCGTGGTCCAGTTGATTTCGATTTAACTAACGCTTTTCATTACGTCGTATATTACGAATAATTCATTCGTGAAGTTTAAGTATTTTAGAGTGATAATCTTTCAACATCCGTAATACTTTTTCCAAAAGCGAGGAAAACCTGTGGAAAATTTTTTGTGAAAACCGCAAAATATACCGTAAAAATGTACGAAAACTCGTACACGTAGAAAATGAAAGAAACAGACATTGTAAAAAGCCCGGCCTCTTCGCTTCGCTCACAACCTAGACTTACCTATGATCAAATAAAATAGTATAGAGATAGACAGTACTGAGTACGAGAAAATTGAAATGGAAATGTCAGTGTAATCACGTTTTGTGTAATAATTGTGTACGTACAGAACTTACAGAAATAAAATACTAGTTCGGGGGATTCAACGGCTGCCTACTTAAAATTATTCGAAACCCTACTGGCACTCAACTTCATTTACTACGGGTCCAAGCCCGTTGTATTCCATTCCTGGTTTCAATATCATTTCTGTTATTTCTCCAGCTCCATCCCTCGTTTTGCGTATGTATCTTGATCCTGCATGCTTGATTGGAATTAATTGTATCGGTTCCACATTTCGTTTCGCTGAATGAAACGGATTTTTTCTCAGATCTCTGTGAATCTTATTTGGGGTGTCGCTAAATCCCTGCGAACAACAAAAGAAGAAATATGTATTGCAAATAAAATATTAAATCGATATTTTATACATTTTTATTCGATAATAATAATATCGTGGTGATATCATTTAAGGCTCGAAATTAGTTTTGGGAATTAAATGCCTTAATATAGGCTTGTCATTGGTCCCGGTTTTAACAGCGTGTCCAGGTTGGTCATTAATTTTGTCCCGGCCAATGGAAGCCGAAAAAGAAAATAACTTCAATATTGTATTATTATTTAATAATAAAGCGTAGAATAATATTTATATTATCATCCTAGTGTGTTATCTAAATTTTATCGACATGGTTTCAGCCGTTTCGGGTATTTTATTTGTTTTTCTATCTCTATACGATTAGCCATGGATCTAAGGGAAAGAATGAATGAAAACGCTATACAAGGAGGTCTAATGGTGTGTAAAATGAATTTCAGCAATTATTATTAGCTTATTACTAGCATTGATTATAAATAACTTTATTATAGATTTTTATTATAGATTACTATTTATAATCAATGTTACTAGGTAATAAATGTAAATGTAATACCTAAATGTAGCTCATGTATATTATTATTACATAATATTATACATATATTATTATTTCTATATTATAAGTATACTAAAAAAAAAGAAAGTTATCCAAATATGATATCCCGGTTTGATGATTTAAAAATCTGGCAATCCTAATCTAATAACTAAACCGTGATCAAGGTCGATCACGATTTAACTAATTTTTTTTCATTACATTGTATAATATTATGAATAGGGTCCGGAACTTGATGACCTAAAAATATGTAAAAAATGCATAAAATGTTAAAAAATGACATAACAAGTTACATTAAAATTATATATTGTATATTTTACACTCAAAATATTAATAAAAATTTCTTCTTTTATCGAAATTCTTGTACTACTACTGTAAAAATGACATTATTTAAACATTAATATTTTATATTTTATACACTCGAAAAAAGAAAAAAATATAAAAGAAAAAAATCTATACCTAATAATTATATTTAAGAAAAAATATTTATATTTTATTTCAGTTAAATATATGTGCAAATAAATGTACAAAAAGTAGAAAAATGAAAAAAATAATAATAAAATGACCGTGGATCGAAAAATTGCCCGAAAAATGCAAAAAATGCAAATTAAAAATTGTATAATCAGATTCAGTGTTTCATGAATCAAATTTCTGTAAAGACGAGCAACAATATTAGAGCAAAAGAAAAAAAGATGCAAATGCATCAAGTTCCGGGCCCTAATTATGAACAATAATATTTACACAAGGGTACTGGTGAATTTTACGAATCCCCAGGTGGTTGACGTATAATTTTTCAAAATTCACAATACTTTTTCCAAAAGCGAGAGAAACCTACGGAAGAATCGAGTAAAAACCGTAAAATTTACCAGAAACGAGACTCGACGTAATGTACTAGACTGCACGACGCACATAAACGGTGTACACGTCTTATGTTCGTGAAACAAATATGAATAAGTATAAATCCAGGTCGATTAAAATGCGGATATATTCGTTTTAGAATTATTAAACGAATTGCCGGTTTTCATCAATTACACTTATTTTTAAACGTTATCCCGGTTTAAGACGAATTTATATTTATTAAAATATTACCGAACAGATATTATTTTAAAACTAGTGATATCCCAGTATTTATATTTTGAGTATTTTATATGTTAGCAATTATCGTTACATTTTTATAATAACTTATCTTATGAATTAAGTGATTATTCGAATAAAGTTTAACAAATCGGTTACTACAAC
>JAIPRM010006639.1:0-18355 GCA_025469315.1 Stegophylla sp. TES_Ste_2020 | reverse complement strand
AAAAAAAAAGAAAAAATAAACATCATTGTAAAATCATAAGCTTCTTCACTTCGTTCAGAATCTAAAAAAAAATAAACATCATTGTAAAATCATAAGCTTCTTCACTTCGTTCAGAATCTAAAAATGACACTTTTCACTGGATGATATTTTTAAAAATATAAATAATTACAGACTTAGTTAATGGATTAAAAGTAATTTTTTTACTACTGATGACATAGGACTCAATAGTTATTATTTATTATAATTATTTAATAATAATTAATAATAATAAAAAAATTAATTATAATTATTATTCGAGATCAATGATGGATTTCGAAAATTGAATATGTATAATTTTGCTGATAATTAGTGTAAATGTCAAATGTCTAGCAACTAACTATTTATGGAGTTATGACTGACTAATTAAACTCGGTTTACAAAATCTAGTCAATAGAAATATTTACACATTTATTTAAAATTTTCAACAGTTTTCTTTACATTTGGAAAAATGATAAGTACCTTGTAGATATAGAAGGCATGTCCGAACTGTATATGTAAGGTAAAATGATTGGGCCACTATTCCTATCCAAAAACGCGGTGAGGGCATAATTAAATAAATCCGGACATACTTCGCACCATAGGTATTCTTCGTTCCTAGGGTGGGACTTGGTGGGCGTGTTCAATTTTAAAGAAACGATAATAACTTCTTCTATAAAACGATTCTGATCTGAGATTCAGTTTATGTAATACAATTTTATTTAAAAATGTTCAAGTTTATCAAATATTTAATTCCAAGAAAATTTAGTATACTTTCAAATGTTTCATTCAATTTTTCCCTTTTGTAGTAATTATAACTACATTATGGTTTTTTTCGCTCCTAACGTTCTCCCTTAAATTATGTGCCTGATTTAAATAAATCTTACTATTTTTTTTTCGTCACTTCAATTACTTTATATAATAACTATTCATTGACACACTTTTGATAATTCGCCTAATGTTATTTATTATTGCTGTATTTTTTTGTAGGAAAATTAATTTTAAATTTAAGAGAGTAAAATACATTTACAATTAATATACTGTAAATTGTAATGCTATTAAATTATTATGCAATCTTGTGGAGTTTTTGTAGGAGCGTCCATTAGGGGAGTGTAGGGTGTGCATTTATGACTATTTATTTGAAATTGACTTCTTCGACCTTTCAAAAACTAAATGGAAGTACCCGCATATATAACTATTATATGATCTACAGTTAGTGTTTTCTAAAGTTTTAAAATTTTTTCCTTTTTTTTTTCCAGTTAGTAATCACGATTTAAAATATATTTTAAATCGCGTATAATTAACTGATTAATCAAAAAGATGATTGATAACAGTTGAAGTTTCAAATATTTTAACACAATGTATAAATGGCCAATAAAACTAGCTTAATCGATGCAATGGAAAAACTTGTAAAGTTGTAAAATCGAATATATTCACTTATACAAATAAAAAGTATTGTTTTGTGATAACTGATTTTATTGCAATAATAAATATGTGGGTTTGATATTAAAATTATTCTTGTCTTATAAAAATCCCATATTATTGTCTTTCTATATTTAAATTTTCATAGATAAAAAAAAAATATTTATATATGTGTATATTACAGGCGTCAAATTTGAAGTGAATTCCCAAAATTTTGGAAAAAAAAATTTAATTTCGAAAAATTATCTCTCTAAAGTTCTATTTTACAAGCCGATTTATGATTTTAAATTATGATTAAAATTGCTAGTCTATACTTTTAGACAAGTATTTCTATACGAAAATGTATACAGAAAAAAAAAAAATGAAAATATATATCACTGTAAAAATACTAGCATTTTTGATTCACATAGTATCTAAAATATTTCTACGAATTTAAAAACCCATCTTACAACTTATAATTAATGAATCAATTAATTAATACCAAAATTATATTGATTTTACTAGAGCTTATTTTATAATTATAGCAATTGCTAAAATGCTTGAAATTAATATTTATATACTCGTAGATTCAAAGATCTTTCAATCATCAAAGAAATTCAGGTGACATGTGTTAGCTAGTAAAGTGTTCGAGACTCGATTTATCGGCCGTATCGAAATCACTCGGACTTAATTCGCCTATTCATTAGTAGCATATAGGGTCCCTGTATATAAGGCAACGAACAGGGTTGGGCAAGATACTTAAAAAAAGTATCATGGTACATGATACATGCATTTAGTGTATCTAGATACAAGATACAAGATACATTGTGAATGTAGAAAAGATACAAGATACATGTATCAAATTGATTGAAGTATCAAATATACATTGATACCTTTTTACTTCCAATTGAATTTTATTAACTTTTAAACGTCTTTACAATACACTTTATTGTCCATTCTCTATAAAGTAGGTACTTATAAATTCATAAATATTAAATAATACAATAAGTCAACACATATTATAAAAATATAATTAGTTATATATCACTATAAAATATAAATACGCCAAAATTAATAATACGTTACTTAATAATATTTATTTATATTAATTATTTTTTTTATTTCTTACCATTTTAGCACTATTCAGTACAACTATTTACAATAATAGCATCTTGTATCTTTTGGCAAAAAAAAGATACATGATACTTGCATAAAATGTATCATGAAACATGATAATTTAAAAATGATGTATCATGATTCAAGATACAAGATACAATTATATCTTTGATACGGATCATTGATACATATATCTTTGATACTGTCGAACCTTGAAAACGAGACAGTGCACGTCTACTTTAATTTGTATTTTAAATATTTTATTCGAAAATGTAGTATAAATGCCAATGAATAAACGTGATTTTTTTTTTTGATTATTTTTATTGGTCCAATTAATCGCATTTCCGCTTCGTAATTAATGTTTTCAATTATAAATATTATCAGGCGTTCAGTTTAGGCAAAAATATATGCCGTGACCCGCGATGTCTCTGCCTATACTTACGTTATTGACGGCTGTGGGGACGTACGTGCGTCTCGTTCGATATTTGATGGAAGAGGAAAGTATACCTCATCCCGTTGCGCCGCAACGCAAGCGTCGGTGACGATGGGTTCTACGCCGTACCCCGTCATGGCCGACAACGTCTACACTCTGGTGTACATTATTCTATAGTACAAGCGCCGACAATAATTATTTCTACTTTATTCGGTGCTTTCCATTATCGTAAAAAACCCGACCCGATACCGTAAAAACTTTTAACTTTAAACTGATAATTACGATGAAATAATAATAATCTTAAAATAAATAAAATTATGCAATTCGGAACACTATTGAAATTAAAATATAATATAAAATATTGTCGAAAAAAATACTTTATTAAAAATGAGTAAAACAATACTATATTAGTTTAAAATCATATCTTTTTTTTTTTTTTAATATATTTAATATGTATAAGTAACTTTGTTACGAGAACTAATTATACATTTCCACTGTACTGCTTTTGTTTCCTCCTTAATTTCTCACACATTCACGATGTTTTTCCTCGATTTACATCGGAAATCTGTGAGCAGTAAAGGACTCAGACATTTAAAAAGCATTGGCGGGTACAAGGGGAGGGCACTATAGGCAATTGCTCCTCCCCGTTCACAAAATAGGTTTTCTGACTGTAAGAAATAATAAAAATGTATAACCATTTTTTTTCTTTATACAATGGTTTTGTATCTTAACAGACGAAAATTAATTCTCACTTTTTTTTTTTTACAGTTATTGAAATAATTTGGCTCTGAATGAGAATTACACCCAACATCCAAAATTTATTTTTTATCACTTTTTTTTTATTTTTATTTAAAATTGCCCCTGTTGAAAAGCTATGTACGGTTTTTTTCCCATGCGTTATTGTTTTCGAATTTATACGGTGATGAACGACTCCCTTTTTGTTGACAACAATTAAATTTTCAAAAGTTATGTTGATGGTTTCTCGCTTGTAGGTAAAAAATAATATTTTTTCTTTCTTTTAAAAAATATTATCTATCCATCTGTTTTATCCATGCTACGTCACTGCGATTGATAGTATTACATGTACACAATAATAATAATCAGTGGCTTGGACGAAGTGTGCCCGCGC
Organism: Stegophylla sp. TES_Ste_2020; assembly: GCA_025469315.1. Lineage (NCBI taxonomy): Eukaryota > Metazoa > Arthropoda > Insecta > Hemiptera > Aphididae > Stegophylla > Stegophylla sp. TES_Ste_2020. Next base: position 14,261 of record JAIPRM010006639.1, on the reverse strand, counting down.
CAGGGGATGCAAATTGTATATTGGAACGCAAAACTGAATTTGAAGTACTTATAAAATTATTTTTATAAAAATTTAATATTTTCAGCAGTATTCAATACTACGCAATGAATTATTTAAAACGAGCAAAATCTAATAATTATAATGTCACTGTAGTCGGTACCGATCAGCGGTCGACAGATATTGGAAAAATCACCGACGACATTGCTTCACCTTAAAATTTTTTCAATTACCTAACAACAACTAACTATAAATTAACTAACTACCTAAAAAATGGAGTAATTATAAATATTTTAAATTAGTTCAACTTTTAACTATTCAAAATAATTACAGTAGAATTTTCTTTTAATTTACCTAGTAAAATTATGATTTTTAATTTTGCTTTATATTTGTACAATGCTTACACATATTATGCAAATAAAATAATAATCTCGAAATTTAAAAATTAAAAAAAAAAAAAATCGTTTCATTACATGAACTATTTTAAACATATTTTGAACAATAACAATATCACTAATGGTTATATTTTGGTGACGTTTATTATTCCTTATGTCATGTGTATATACGCAGTATTAATAGTTTGGGGGGTCAAAAATAAAAAAATTGGGATTTTTTAACTTTTTCGCTTTTCTTTCTAACATGAAGAGCTCCAAGTAATTTATAATTAAACAAAAAAATCCGAGAGTAACCATTGGTTTGCTACGTTTACTTCCCGTATCCCTTGTCAAAATCGAGCCTATACAAAAAATACGAAAGTCTTATGGTTTGCAGAGGTGATAGAGGAGGAGCTTCCTATGCCTTTGATAATAATTAGGTACTAGTTTTACTTAGACCCAGAAAAATACGTATACTAAAATAAAAATAAAAAATTGAGACAACATCGGATCATGGGTATTCTTTGCTCCTCGAATAGGATACGCTTCGTAGGTGTGTAGAATTTTAAAGAGACGATAAATTATTTCTTCAATAAAATGATTCTAAGCGGAGCTTTGATTAGTTATAGGCAACAATATTATCGTCAGTATTATATTGAGTGTGTTTAATAATTTCTATATATTTCATTTTATCTAAATACAATTTATAAAACAAAGAAATCTATATTGTCGCTGCTGATAGCCCGCCCGAACTTCCACCTAATTAAGTCCAAGTGACCAAATTAAAAACCGCGTTCGGCCACACGCACACACACACACACACACACACACAGACCTCAAACGTATTAATTATAAGTTAATTTGTTATCAGTAGTGAATTATTATATAAGATTATTATTTAAATGGTCGTGTGTTATTATTATTAATATTTCGTATATTGTTATTGCTACGATTGTAGATGTCCACTTGCCGTGTGTAAGAGTATTATGTCCGACCGTCGACAAATAATATCGTTTTAGTTCTCCGTGTGCGTGACAAATTAAATAAAGAATACATTTTTTTATTACAAGGCGCGAATCGTTTTAATAATACTTAGATATAGGCACGAATCGCCGTAATATATACTTAGAAATAGGCGCGGATTGCCGTTACAAAATTTTGTTTGTGCGCTAATCGCCACTTTTATTTATTATACTCGTACAATTACATTTTACATACATTAAACCGTGCGCGAATCGTTGTAAATAATTGTGAATTTTAATTTTTTTTTTAATATTGTTTAGGTGTGTGAAATTATTATTAAGTATATACAGGTAGTGGCTGGCCAGCAGTGCACCGACCAATATTGTGAGTTTTTTGTTTATTTTATTTATTTATATTATTTTAAATTGTTGGGTCAAAAGGGCTGTAGTTTATTATTATTTATTTATTAGTAAATTTGAATTTTATACCTCTACGTGTTGTTGTGAATTTTAATCTTTTGTACTTATTTAAATTATTTTATACAGCGACATAGTTGCCATTTATTCCGTATTGCCATTTTAGATTCTGGACGAAGTGAAGAAGCTAGTGTTTTTACAACGATGTTTATTTATTTTTTCTATGTACAACTTTTCGTATGGAAATACTTGTCCAAAAGTTTCGATCAGCAACTTTTTAAAACCTGATTTGCCTCTAGATGGTACTTTAAAGAGATCATTTTTTGAATTTCTCAATTCTTCAATTTTTTTGGGGAAAAAACTACCAAAAATTTGACAAAAGCGACTCGGAAACTATCATTTTTTGATCCGAACTATATGAAAATTTAAACAAAGATAGAAAATAATATGAAAAAGATTTTGGCGCAAGAAAATTTTGGAAACGTGAAAAAAAAATTTTAGACATTTTTCTAACACATTTTTTTCTCCTTTGTTCTTTATATTATTAACTTCTTTCGTTCAGAATCGTCTTATTGAAGAAATGATTTATCGTTTCTTTAAAATTTAATACAACCACCAAGAACTTCACACCCGAGATGCGAAGAATACTCGTCGTGCGAAGAACACCCATCGTGCGAAGTATGTCCGGTTTTTAAAAATATATTTTAGTTACCCCTTTCCCTTAGTTTTAAGTACACACACCACAGCACTACGTAATTCGTCAAACTTGCGCGGCGTTTCCAACCACGTTTGATTGAGCTATTTACACATAAACACGTATACACACAGTGTGGCGGACAAATTCGGTTTTAAGTAATGCTTGGTGGTGCGCGCGAAGTAGTTGGTGACCGGGGTGTGCGTACTATAATAATAATTGTATGCTCCCGGCCCGTACATATATATTATAAGCTATATGTATTCTATATAGTTTTAATAAAGATCGAACTCTATTCACAAATAATAATTTATTTTAGTTTGAAATATTTTAATAAAATATTGCTGTCGTCTATCCACGGGACAAACGCAATATTGTTTCCATTTTGTCACACGATTTGGTACTAACAATAAACCGTTCGAAAAAAATTACAGTCCTTTTAACATACAGGACGTGCATTTTTAAACAGTAACTCTAGATCAGATAAATAGGACTTGTTTTTATTAGTCCATTAAATGAGTCCAAATTCGTGACATATATATATATATATATATTTATTTATATATAATTCATTATCTTTTTCATCGGGGATCGTTTTCCCATTTTAAGAGCTAACATACTACCTATACTCTAAATCGTATATGTATATAATATGTAAAAGTATGCGTGTGTGGTATTGAATATAAATGATGTATATTCGAATATGCGTCCCTTTGTCCGACCATCACGACGAGGGTCGGTAATGCGCATTCAGCGATAACAACAAAGTAACAAAACGTGTTCCAGTAGGATTTAAAATAATATAATATACACCGGACAATAAATCTACGCGTTTTAACGTTTCACAAAAGAGCCTCACAGACTATTTTGTTCAAAAGAATATTACATTTATGGTATAGACGAGACATAGTCCGTCCGTCGTTTTTAGAGGTAGAACACAGCCAGACGAGACAAAATAAAATATACGCGAGCGTGAGTCTTGCTTAAAAGTGCTGGGATACCGAAAAGCAAAGCAAAAAATCAATAACATAAATAGGTCGTTTGGCCGGGTTTACCAGCGGGTGGCGTTGCACACGGGGTGGTTGTCAACAAAACCCGGGAACTGGGCTTCCCACGCTCTCTGTATACATACGATAAATCTTTTCATTTATATCGGACAGCACAGACGCCGAAACGTGATTAAATTTCGTAGATTTCTTGGTTGTCACTTTTTATTTTCATTTATAACATCGAAATTTAAAGCACCATAAAGAGAAAAAACATATTATATTTGAATTTTATTTTGTGTGTAAATGCACAGATAAAATAAATATACCATAATATTAATAGCGAACAAAGTATGTTATAAATTAGTTCTTTTATTTTATAATTTACTCAATACGAAACTAAGTAAAATTTTTTCAATTTAAATATTATTATTATTTTTTATTAACTAGGTACTAATTTTATTGAATCATCGACTGGATTTAAATTTATAATATTTGTATTTGTAATTACTTTAATCTTGGCCTTTCGTAAATGTATTAATTTTGTCAGAAATGTTGCTAGCACATCGATTGACATTGTTATACTCTTATCTGAAATTTAACCAAACGACACATATTGGGCTGATAAAAATGTTGCCCACCCTCAGAAAAACTGAAATGACACTTCTAAATTAGTCTCGAATTTATTAGATGAAACATTAAGGAGTATAATATTTATAAACATAAATAAATAATTTACACAATATCTCAATTTCACATTGTACACAATATTTTTTAAATTAATCAAATAATATAGTAACAATCACTGTAGTGTCAATAATGTGCAATAAAAAATAAATTCATACCACCCCAAGGCCACCCGCAGGGGAGGGCCGGTAGGGGCTCTTTTAGACAATAATTTTTTTAAACCTGATACCCATATCACACACTATACATATAATACAACACTATACTATATACATGCTACAAGTAAAAAATATATTTTATATGTATTCTAAATCCTAAATTGCAGTTAAATATGTATAAAAAAAATAATTTAGGGTAAGTGTATTGCTGTTTCACTGCCCCCCCTCCTGAAAAAAATTTCTGTGGGCTGCCTTGTATCAAACATTAGATGTTATAATATATCAACATGAATGTTGTGAGTATTTAGGCATCACATTCCTGAATATGAAGTTGTGTTCTGGGGTAACATAGTACAATGTGATTCAATACAACTAGAGCGAGTTCGATGTTAGTTTTTATGCTTTACGAAATTCATGCTCAAAATTCAAATTATTTCATATTGTAGATCATAGGTCACCAAATGGCAGCCCACAAACAATTTTTATCCGGTTCACAGACAAAAGAGAAAAAAGTAAAAACCAATATAATAATACGTATACGTTACAGTGTTGCAATTCATTATTTTTGGCTTTTGCACATTGGTTTTTATAGGCTGAAGGCTGCAGCAGATATACTGCAACCAATAAATAATAATTTATGTAAATTATGAATTTATACCACGGGTAGAATAGAAAAACAAATGAGAAATTTTTTCGTTAAAGAAAACGTTGAGCGTAATTTAAATTTTAAGGTTTTGGTTGAAAAAAAACGCTTTTTTACGAAAATTACTAGTTTTAAACAAATTCAAACTTTAAACGATTTTAAATAAATGTGATTTCCAGTTTACAAAATTCTCTCATGGTTCATCATATAATATGTACGTAACTAAGGTAATTAGGGATGTTTGATTTTTTTTTTTTGTGATCGATTACAATTAATTATGGACAATTCATTGAAAAAATTGATTATTCTAGAGTATTTTTAAATCAACTTCTAAGTTAATGGAATAATTATTGAGTTACTGTTGTTTGCTATGACTTATTTATAATTTAAAATTAGAAGTATGTAAATATTTCAACAGTTAAGTTACAACCAGAAAGGAAAAAACTTCATTGTAAATGCACTAACTTTTTACTCCACTCAGAATCTATAAAATATGTACTTTGAATTTTGATGAATCGCGAAAAATGTCCAGATACTTAATGTGGCCCATTAAAAATATTAATTATTAACCCTTTAGTAGTGGCTCTATAACGCACTGCAGCCGTATCGTTACGAGCGGCGCTTCGTAATTTGACTAATGAATTCACGGTCTCCGGCGGCCTATGCATTACACTCATTAATAGGGTTGCGTAAAAAAGAAACTCATCCCTTCATTTATTTTAAAATGTACACGTTCACGCTCACGGTCAGTGGCGCCGAAGTCAATTTCAAAAGATATTGCAGATTTAAATTGTTTATTAACCCACCACCATTTTTTCTATAACTACCTATGGTAGACCCCCCACTATTTTACTACTATTTTTTTAAGGAGTTCCATGAAAATCTACATAGTTCAATAACTTTTCTTAACCAATTTCACATCCAACTCAATTTTTTTTTCCTATTGAAACTTAGTGCCAAATTTTGAGAGTAAAAATTAATGAAAATAAAACAGAAAGCACGATTATTGATGGAATAATTTAAATAATAACACAATAAGGCATGATTATAACTTACTGATAATTTTATTTTGTCTAATTATTGTATATTGAATACCTAATTCTCTGGTATTTATTACCAAATTAAAATTTATGGTAATATTAAGGACCCATCCCCACAGTAGGTATTGCAACTGCAATACATGAACGTATAGATCGGTGCCACTGCTCACGGTTTTTGAAAAAACGAACGCATTCATTTGGTTGTTCATTTAATTTGTTTAATTTTATATATTCTATGAATCGCCTACCTGCAGTCTGTATAATTGGGGTACCATTATGAAATGTATGTAGTATTTTTTACAAAGTATAAACCTATAAACATACCTTTAGATTTAAGAACATAAAGAAGATATACATTATCAAAATTATGATTTCAATACTTCACTCGTTAAATATAGCTAGTTTGGAAAATTAAAATTTGTAATTAAAAATTTTCTAAACAGTTAAATTTTTTTTTTTTATTGATAAAATGAAGCATATATATTAGATACAGAACCAAAGAAGAGGTTCCAGAAACCATCAGAAAATTAGATTTTTTATTCAATTAATATTGTAGAAACCGTAATTTATACTATCGTTATTTTATATGGAGACGTACCCATTGGAATTCTACTCATAATTTTTTTATAATTTCAAATTTATAATAAAATATATATGTTAGGAATATCTAAAGTACCATCATGAGGCAAATTAGGTTTCAAAATGTTGATGGTCGAAACTTTTGAAAATTTACCTATTTCCATACGAAAAATTGTTTACAGAAAAATAAATAATAAACAACATTGTACAAAAAATTATAAATAATAATAATCATTATTACTATTATTTAAATGTATTATTTATATTATAATATATTATTTAAATACTGAATAAATTTGAATGCCCCAAAAATCGTTCAAATTCATGAAAAATATAAACGTAATTATTAATATTTCGTTCTATTCGGAACACACGTGTCACACACGGCGTGGTCGTGCCAAAATGATCATATCAAATTGTATGAAAATTGTGTACACAATTTAATGGTAACAATATATTTTGAAATTATCATGAAAATATTGTATTCATATTTTTATAAATCATTTCATCAACAGTAGGTATTGTAATATATAATATATTATATGAAAATATTTTTTATTTGATTCACTGATTAGGAATATCACAGGGTTATATAATTGTTTTTTTTCCATCCAATATACATGTAGTCTAACACAGAGGTAATATACGGTTTTTAACACTAAAGTATAGATTAGATTCAATAAACTAACTAAAAAGCCATTTATTTGGAAAATAAATTTTTTTTTTAAATATTTTCAACCTTTTGAAAATTTCATGAAAATTCACATCACTAGAAGGAACACGGGGGGATGCATTTCGTGTTGTAATAATTTTAATAATAACACGACAAGACGGGATTCGTATAGTGCAAGAAAAACAATACTAGTCTCATGGATTCCTGGTGTCGACCCCGCGAGGTCTATTAGGGTCCGGTGGCCGACAGCGTTACGTCGCCAGAGATCAAACGTACCGTCCGCGGACCCCGCGAGTTGAGAGACGAGACGCGAGCACGGCCACATGAACTCCTAGTACTGTTTGGCAGGCCCGTGCACAGGATTTCATAATGGGGGGGGGGTTTGAAAAAAAAAAAATGTGTAAAATATGTACATAAATAATTATTAGCAAATAGTTTTATAATATACTTATATTTTTATTATTAATTTTGTAAGTATACCTATTACCTATATTAAAAGATACAGCAAACGTGAAAATAGTATTATTATTATTATATTACTATTCAATATTATATTGTATTGTATTATGTTATGCATTATTACAAATAAGATAAATATTCCACATAATAGATCAAATGAAAAATACGATTTTTTCTGTCACGGGGGGGGGGGTTTGAACCCCCAAAACCCATCCCTTGCGCACGGGCCTGCTGTTTGGTTAATCAAGCAACAAACAAATCTCGTTTTGTCACAAGCACTTTTATCACATCATTTACTTATCAGAGAATTGAAAAATTATTATTATTATTATTATTATTAACATTCAAATAATAATAATTATTTACTACCAATGATAGATAGTCAGTTGAATTAATTTTTTTTGTTAATTTATTATCTCTCGTTATTTTACAAATATTAGAAACAATTTGAATCAGTCGACATTTTTTGTAACTGAAAATGGAACACATTTCGTCCAAGTACAACAAATCATCAAGTGGTACATTAGAAACAGTTTCCTTTAAATTTGATATACATAAGAATATAAGATACATGTTTGGATAAATTGAATAGGTAACGGCAAAGAGGAAGAATAATTAGTCGTTTTAACGTATTATATCCAGCATATAACAATCATTATAGACAAAACTGTTACGACAAGATATCGATCGACTTCAAGACTACAACAATTCAAAAAAGTACCTATTTTTTTCAAAAGAGCTATTTGAAAATTCAAAGATTATTCAGTTTACTATAAAATATCAAAAAAAAAATAATAATGCATATACTTTTTTGTATACCCACAGGTTTTCAATTTATGTTTCCTTTATTATTAACATTAAATAAATATGTTTGTTAATTTAAATGGTTATTATCACATTATTCGGGTGGGTGTGTTAAATTTTAAAGAAACGATTAATGATTTCGTCAATAAAAAGATTTTGAATAAAATTTCAGACAATATAAGACAATTTTACTTAAAAATCTTAACATTGATTAATATTACAAAAAAAAATTATTTTGTACTCGGCCAATCTTATACTCCACTATTAACTGAGACGGGAAGGAATAATGTTAATGAGAAAGTAGTGTTAGAATAATATTTATGAACATTTTTTCAAGTTTTCAAAATTAAGAATATTTTTAAATTATCTATGTTTGAATTCTTATTACAATTTCAGTTACCACCTGCTGTAGTTTGTAAGTATTAATTTTAAGTTGTGTCCTGATTTGCTGAGTGTCTAGGATTAAGTGTGTGCAATTATTACGAATCCTGAGAAGCATTGCACTACACTAAACTGCCCACAGGGTAACCCACCACATAAATAAATTTTATTTCCACATTTCCGTGTATTAGTTACATCTTATGTATATGTGTATTCTCCATTTTCCCGTCTTCATCGTCTTTATCGTCGTCGTCATCACTATTGTAGCGTTTGTATATCTTGTTGCCTACTTACCACAGTTACGGCGTAACGTATATCGATTACCTCCTCACCAAAATGGTAGGCGTCGAATTTCATCATTTTGATCTCGAGTGGTCCTTTGATAATTCGAGTCTTCGAGTTCGTAGAACGTAAAATGCTATTAACTAAAGTTTATTACTTTAACGAAAAATATAATTTTTTACTCGCCTAGTTTTATAATATGTCCTTATTAACAGAGAAAAGGATAAAAAGTGTAAAAAGTGTTTTTTTATAAATGTTTTGGATTCTGAACGAAGTTATTATAGCGCATATTTCATGGTTTTTTAGTGCTAGAAGTCTCCGAGCCCTTGTTATCATTCACGACACACAAATAATCACGAAAACCGTTTTGGATACGATTGCGTTAAATCGCAATATTCCGCCAATAGCGAATTAATTTATTCGGACTAGTATTGCACACAGTTGGTAGCCACTAGCCACACAGCCAGTTCCGACGTCATCGACGGGCCGTCGTGGCGGCGTTTCGAGGCCCACGGTGGCGCAAATTGGTCCAAAAAAAATTTAAAAACGCCATTTTTTAAACAAACATGTGAAGTATTATAATTTGAGTGCTTTTGGTAAAAAAATTAAATTTTCGATAAATTTGAGGTCTGTAGTAGCTTGTAAAGTATCGAAAATTTTTAATTTATTTCTAGTATATATAATTGCAATTATGTAATTATAATTTATTTCTCAACTTTATGTTTTTTGGACTTTTCACTAAGATTAATACAGTTTTCATTATCGCAATGTTTAATTGTTAAATTTGATTTTGAGACAGAAGTTCCTGGATTATTTTTAATTATTTCAGATAGAGTAATGTGTGTGTTTAACCAATCATTATTATTGTTTAAGAAACGTGTGTTGATTCGGCTCGCACTAACCCATTTTTTTAAGTACTTTTGGAAAAACATTTGCTGTACGTACCTTTTTAAATCTTGTTCCTCAGAAGTGCCATTTGTTACAGAAAATTTTGTTTTTAGATAATTAATAATTATTAAAAGTTTTTCGTCTTTAGATTTTACATCAAAACACACGTTATGTATATCAATCACTTTCACTTTCATAATGATAGCTTTGGCCACAATTCAAACGTACAATATTATATAAAAATTAAACAATCGCAATTTAAAATACGCGTGGATTATAACAGAACGGTAATGATTGAATTTGTTAGACTAACTGGCAAGTGGCAATATAAATATATTTTATCAAACGTTACATTTTATAGTAACCCAAGTTTCTTATCTTCTATAAATTGGTTAATTAACCACGAATTTCTGTCTTATTTGCGAACTTCAAATGTAAACAACTGTTGGCAAGATAAAGATAACCAGCAATAATAATATAACATATTTTTAAACTACCATTTTAACCACGTAACAATTCAAATAAACATAAAAAAAAAAAAAAAACTTAAAAATATAACAAATACATTTTGATTTACAATTATAACTTTAATTTTGGCCATTAAGAATTTCATGTAAAATTAAACATATTTCCAAAAATAAATATTTATATATTGAAAGAGGTGAAAAATGAGCAACATTGTTTTCTTTTATCTGATAGTAAATGTTATATTCTAGAGAATTATGAGCACGACTTGACTGCGCGAAAAAAAAATACATATAAGTACAATAAATGGTATTATTTGCTATTTTACGCATATAAAATGTCATTGCACGAAATTAGCTTAAAATATCAACTTGAAAATTGCACAGATATCTTTTTCACAAAATTTAGATATGATTTGACTACCCACATGACCACCTTAAAGTGATTTAAAATTTTCGATACTTTACAGGCTACTATACAGACCTCAAATTTATCGAAAATTTAATTTTTTAACCAAAATCACTCAAATGACACCACTTCACACATTTGTTTGAAAAATGTCATTTTTTTATTTTTTTGGACCACTGTGCGGCGTCCTCGCGTGAGATCAATACGCTCTGTAGACGCCGTGCAGCACCGTGGGCCCTCACCGCCGTCTGTATGGGCCCACGGCGGGCACTTCTGGTTCTATGCGACGGCGGTGACTTTTACTGTTTTACGGAAGAGGTCGTCAGTGACCGACGTGTTTTATTCACGATATCGCTTAGCCATTAAAATCTGTTCCGACTCGATAGCGGTTAATACAGAGGTTCCCAAACTGTGGGTCGTGACCCAAAAGTGGGTCGCGGTTTAATATTTGGTGGGTCGTGACCCAAAAGTGGGTCGCGGTTTAATATTTGGTGGGTCGCATGCATTGTAAATTTTAGATTCTGAGTGTTGTAAAGAGGCAAGTTTTTTTCCAATGGTACTCTTTTTCGAATAGAAATATTTTCCAAAAGTTTTGACTAGCAATTTTTTTAATCAGAATTTATATCTAGATGGCATTTTAGGGTAGTCAGATTATATATAAAATTCTTATTACTATTGCAAAATTCAAGAAAAGCTAGTCTAAATTTGGCGAAAATTCAATTAAAACTTTATGGAAATGTAAATATAGAAATTTGAAAAATATTTTTGTGAATGTTTTTTATTCAGTGTCTTTCATATTTTTATCAATCAACAAGCAAAAATACAAAAAAAAAAAAAAACAAAAAGTCATTTGATTATTGTTGTGGATCGCCAAAATTAAAAAAATTGCCCAAAATGGGTCGTACCATAAAAAGTTTGGGAACCTCTGGGTTAATGTAACGTCCATATTATATACGGGGATGCGTATTTTATTTCCCCGTGAAATCCTATTGCTCCGCGTTTCACGTGCTTCGTTAGTATTCTGTGCGGACTATGGCGGATAAAAAGTCAAGTACAGTTAAATTAACGCGTTTATTGTGTACAATAATATTACATATTATACAACGTCGACGGCGTCCTGCTTAAAATTAAATCGTTTGTTTTTTTCTTCGAATCAACAAGTGCAGCGGGGAAAATCTTTAAGTGATATGCGACGGCAGACGTTTTTTCGTTGCAGCTGCTACCGCCGCCGACCGTTCGCCTGCCGTGTTTCGTACGTACAATGGCATATCTAGTGAGGGATTAAGGGGTTATTTCCCCTCTCGAAACAATTTCGTTACATATTTGCTACGTTCTATATTTGTATTAATAACGTTTGCGAATAAGCTAATCTGTTTTCAGAATATTTTAATAATTTAAAGTGCGAGTTAAATTTTCAGTATTTTAATTACTTGGACACTGTGGTCATCTCGCCTTAAATCCACATTACCACCCACCTCGCCAATTTCAATTTTATTTTATTTTTTCCAATTTTTTTTTTTTTTATTTAGAAAACAACGATATTAATCGATTTTTCCGGAAATTATTAGCTTTGAAGTAATAGTCATTTGGAGTTTGTTGATATTGAAATATTGAATTACTATTTGAATAGCTTATTTTTAATTTTTCTTATAAAAATTATTTTTTTCTTAAAACTATTAAGGTGGATTTTTGGCAATATTTTTGATTTGTGAAACGTAACTTAGTTTTGATTTATGACATCAACGTTGATTTGCCTTAAGTTCTAAAAAATGCATCATTTTTGGGTGAACAGTAAATAAATTTGTTTTATTATATTTTTAATGTACGATGTTATTTCAGGAGTCAACTTGTTGTTACAGTCGTCGAATTTTAATCAACAGTTCATGTAGTTGATTTAAATTTTACAATCATTCTCCCCCTGAAAAAATATAACCTAATTGAGATTCGCTGTTGAGTAAAAAAAAAAAAAATCAATTATGTAATCGCGATGTGATTAGACAACTTTTTTAACCCGAAATGTTAGTTTTAACGTGAAAAAGAAATAAAAGCAATTAATACCATTGTTAAAGCACCTGTTGTACGGTTCACTCAGAACCTAAAACGAACGTATCAATGAAAGGTTTAATTGCACAATCATTGGGGTCATCCTAAATTTCGTTGCATTTTAAATTTTATCGTGTGAATTGCGACCCAAATATATTTTTTACATATTAAATAAATTTCGACTCAAGTATATTTTTTTATATATTATGTAGATTGCAGCTAGGAATATTTTACAAGAATCTACTTCATTTCGACGCGTGCAATTTCGACGCATTTACATTTCAACGGAAGTCAATTCGACGCATTTCATAATAATTATCGATATCATTATATTTATGTTATATTATATTATAATATAATATATTTAAAATTGTATTGTATGTATATTTCTTTTGCTATAATTATTTTACTTTTTGGCTAGAACCACTAATTTTTTTTCGCTGACTGCCGATGTGTACAGAATTGCATAAAGGCATTTCAAAAATACCCTTTCTACAATTTAAATAGTATATGACTGGGACCTTTTTTTGGGGACATAATTTACACTTTATATGAATAAAATAAAATTTTGTTGAGAATTTGGAAAAGTGACCTCTCTAAAGAGTCATTCAAATTTATTCATTTGATATGTAACCGAAAATTCAATCCTTCGATTCCGATTCTTTTCGAAATCGATTATCGTGACTTCGTCCATTCAGATTTTTTTAAAAATTCGATAAAAATTGATCGAATTTCACTGTTTCTCTGAGATTACTGATTTTAAATCGTTGTAGTCGATAAGTAATGCCACTGTACAGAAAAAAGTTTTTTCATTAAATTACAAGAGGATTTAGTAAGAAATTTTTATAATTTTCCACTGATATGTCCCAAATTTGTACTCCCACTCTTCGTAGCCAAAATAACAATTCTTCTATTTTAGTGTTTTTCCCGCAACCCCCCAATTTTTTTTTTTAAAAATAGGTTTTTACTAAAAACTCTTTGCCAAAGATTCACTACAGTATGCGTACAATCCCCAAAATTAACTTTTTTTTTTTAATACATTTCGAGTAGCCTACCTATTTTAGATTCTGAATGAAGTGAAGAAGCTAGTGTTTTTACAATAATGTTTATTTTTTTTATTTTTTTTGTTTTTTTTTCTGTGTACATATTTTCGTATAGAAATACTTGTCCAAAAGTTTTGATCAATAACTTTTTGAAACCGGATTTGCCTCTAGATTGTACTTTAAAAAGATCATTTTTTGAATTTCTCAATTCTTCAATTTTTTTTTTTGGAAAAAACTACCCAAAATTTGACAAAAACGACTCGAAAACCATCATTTTT
>JAIPRM010006638.1:0-18356 GCA_025469315.1 Stegophylla sp. TES_Ste_2020 | reverse complement strand
TTCTTACGCCAAAATCTTTTTTATAGGATTTTCTATCTATGTTTAAATTTTCATAAAATTCTGATCAAAAAATGATGGTTTTCGAGTCGTTTTTGTCAAATTTTGGGTAGTTTTTACCAAAAAAGCATTGAAGAATTGAGAAATTCAAAAAAATGAGCTCTTTAAAGTACAATTTAGAGGCGAATTGGGTTTCAAAAAGTTATTGATCGAAACTTTTGGACAAGTAATTCTATACGAAAAGTTGTACACAGAAAAAAAAAAAAAATAAAAAAATAAAAAATAAACATCATTGTAAAAACACTAGCTTCTTCACTTCATTCAGAATCTAAAATATTTAGGATAAGAACAATTGCGATATAAATTCAATGGTATTTTTTTTATTTCAATATTATACAATTATTATTACACTGTTAAAAAAAAAGATACTAAATAAATAGTACGATAATAAAGTGAAAAATAAAACAGTAACAAATAATAATAATTATTTATAATAAAACAAAAAAAAAATAAAAAAATATTGATATGTACACAATATTTTTTTAAACAATAAAAGACGCGGATGTCTTCGGATACTAAATAGTACTGTACATCAATTGAAAATAATAATGTCCAAAAATAAATAAAACAAAACAAAAGTCGAAGAAGGATAATATAGTAAATCATTATTATGACGTTTTATTATTATTTATAATAATTACAATGCAATTAAGACTACACTAAAGGTCGGGTATTACAATATTGTTATAGGTGTAAGCCGGTGTGCGTGGCGTTTTTCTTGTTAGTTTAGCTTAAAATCCCACCGGCTTCACGTGCGTATTGAAAATATAAACAAATATATATTTAATATAATATATAATATGTTTTGTACATGTGTACGTATGTCTGCGTAATATTTACGTTTTACGCGTCTAACAAACATATAAAAATCTGATAACGTGTAAAATTCATAATATATAGAACATAATATAATAATATTATAATAATAATAATAATAATAGTTATATAATAAAACTCGCTCCGGCAGAGCATATTGGTACTAAAACGACAGTGTTGAACGTTTATAACGAGATAAATATTTATGTAGATCGATCATTTATTATTTTTGATAAAAACAAAGAGTTTTGTACTGTATATTATAGATGGATTAAAAAAAAAAAATAATAAAAAAATATATAAATTTTATATATCATAATAGAGCAGTGAATTTGGAGAATAGTACATTGTTTATCTGATCATAAAACGTAATTTTCTTCAAACAAAAAACGAATCATGTTACAGAAAATTCGATTTTGAAATTTTTGTTTTCCTTTTCGATTTTAATTTTTTTAGGAAATGTTTTACTTGCATTTTAAAGTCATTTTACGGAATCCGAATTTTTCTATTTAATAAGACGACAATTTGTAAAATATTTAAGTTATGATTTTCTGTACATTTATATTGAATTTTTGATATTTTGTAAGGTTTTTTATTGTTTTAAATTCACAGCCCTAATAAAAAATATATCATCAATACTAAATTTCTTCCATCAGTATTTGTCAACCTTTGGGCTATGACTCGAAATTAGGTGGCAAAATATATATCAGATGTGTAGGTAGTAAATTAATATCAAGGAAAATATAAAAATATAAAATACTAAATTATTATTTACCAAATTACTAAAACACGTTCTTAATAATCAAATATTCCAACTTTTCATGATAAAAGTTATGAAAATAAGCTGAAAAACGGAAGTATTATAGTTTTTCGATGTGGGGTTTAATGAATATTATTCATAACTGTAAAAACTATTATTTTTCTCTGCATTTATTCGCGCGAAAAAGGATTTTCAACTGCTATAGCCGAAATTAAAACAAAACAAAAATAAATATACGTGGAATGCGCATTGACCCATTCGAAATCGTAACTCAAGTATTATTACTGAGTCTGAAATTGTTATTTAACTTTTTATATTTATATTTTTTTCTGTTTTTTTGTTATTTGTTTTATTAGGAGGGTTATTTACCATATAATAAGTTAATGTGTTGATAGTCATTGCAAGAGTTCTGGAAAACATTAATGTAGATAAAGAAATTTTAAATACAACTTTTTCGATTTTTTTCTTAAGTAAACAAATAATTTTAATGTAGGGAACCACATTAAAAATAATGATATATATATATATATATATTGTTTTAAATATATGTTATAGACAATGCTGTAGTATAGTATGATAATGGCGGGAAAACGAGTCTTTCCACCTATCTAGTATTCAGATAAATTGCTACTAATAGTTACCTTAAACCTTAGTATTCTGTCATTTACAGTATGCAAATATCATCTCGAATCTAAACAAATAAGTATGTTATCCTTTATTATATTCATTTAGACAATTTTCCTGGTTATAACTGTTCAACACTGTGATACGACATAATAATTTATCGGTGTACTCAAAAATGACATTATAATACATTAAAATACGCTCTCGCGATAATAACACAATATGCATAATATCTATCTAATGTACAAGTACGCGAGTGGTCCATGAGATCTCTGTCACTCTGCCTCCCACCATCCGACGTGGGTCCATTGGCCGCCAAGTCGAGTCCGTCCCGTCCTAGCTATCACATTTGCCGTTCTGATGGGTAACGGCTGTGAGCTGCTGATTGTTTCCGGTGCTCGACTCGTTCAAATTCTTCGTCCTGGGGTTTCTGCGAGGAAAACAAAAAATGTTGTTGAATGAATGATGAACGATCGACTTAAAAAGAGAAAAGGCGAAGGGAGCAGTGGCGAGGCTGAAAAAGATCTTTTGGGAGTATTCGAAAATCCAGGGGTAATGGTGGAATGAATGTATTAAAATCGATTTGGTTACCAGAAAACATTTTATTTCGTAAATCATTTACTTATATTGATATCTGTCATAAGTTTTTTAATTAGGAATATAGATTTAATGCATTTAAAAACCTAGAGAAACACAATTAAAAACACAAAAAATTGAATAAAAAAATGCACTTAAAATGTTGAAAAATATGGTAGACAACGCATTTAAAATGAAATAAAATTTTTAATTCTTAATGCGGTATATTATATTTTTTATACCGATAGATTTTTCACGTATTTTTCTACATTAAACAATTAGGTCTCAATGAATATTTTTTTACGAGCTTTTAAATTTATAATTATTGTACAAAAAAATCTAGGTTTTAATTTCGTTATTATTTTAAAACATTTTTAATTTGTTATTTTAAGGGTTGAACGTGTTATACAAACTTAATCCTATATCTCTACTCGTTTTTACATTTTCGCTTAATTATGAAGGGTTAAATGTAAACATATTCTGTTTAAAACCGGCAAATATTGTTCTATATAGTTAGATAATCACAGTAAAATCTTTTCTATAAAATTTAATAAATATTAAAATAGGTCTATAGACATACAACTTAATAGAGGTACTTAGAGACATTTTTTAAAGTAAAATGGTTGTTTCTACCTTTCTGTTAAGGTTCGATGATAAAAAAAAAAAAAATATATACATTTTTGATTTTTTCGCGTTCATAATTTGTTAAAGAAATAAAATTACCAAATGATTGATCTATAAGAATGAATATTTCGTATCTAGGAGGTGGGTAATTATGGAAAAATTTACGAAAAAATCCTCATCCAAAAAATTTAATTGAATCTAATGAGATCGGTAGGATGGGTGCATAGGCGTATTTAGGGGGGATTGGGAGGACTAAGCCCCCCTAAAACCAGTCATAGCCCCCCCAGAGTTTTTTAAAAATTGCTTAAGATTAATATACTTTACGGGGGCTAAATCAATAAATAAATATTTTAGCCCAACCCCCAAATATTTTTTCCTAAGTACGCTAATGGATGGGTGTTTCCCAAAACGACGCCACTGCTAACTACTATTATCGTCGTTATCACTCACTGTTTGTCTGTAAACCACCGTTGACTGAACAATTTGTTGCTGGTCAAATTGAACTCTTTTAGCTGTTTGATGTCCTCGAACCGAGTCCGGCCGCCGTTCCATCCGTTCTGGTGCAGATGGTCGTTTGTCAATCGACCTAATTTTTTCACGAAAATTCAAACAATATTATTGAGTTTCGACTTCGACAAGTGATCGCTGCAGAATCAGAAGACGAGAAGAACATATTGACCGAAAGCGCGATTTTCATTTTTTTAAAATTTTTTTTTTTATGGCTATTGGAAGTTAAAATTTATGACGAAACTGATTATTTTTCACATAAAACAATGATTTTCACAAACAATACTTATTTAAACGCCGAATTTTTAATACAGTAAACATTTTTCGACCGAAATATATTCACAGGATAAGTAATTTTTGACGAACGTTTAAAATAAAGTTATATTTACTGCTCAATCTACTGTTTTTTTTTCGTTATATTTTTAAAGCGGTTACGCGATTTCTTGTTTTTGAAGATATTGTATATCAATTAGTTTACTTTTAGTGGTTCGATATTGAATATAAGATATTTAAATATATTATAATAATCAAACCAACGTAGAATATTCCATTATTATTCTTAAACTATCATCGAGATTAAAAAATATCTTCTAAGGATTAAACGTTTTCTTAAAAAAAAAAAAAAAAAAACAGCAATAAATAGGGATTAGTAAAATTGGTATTTTAGACGATTTGATAAATAAAAAAAAAAAAAAAAATATGAACTGATCACTATATACCAAAACGGATCAAGTTGTCACACTAGGATGTTTTAATCCGGTAAAAGGTTCAAAGGAAAAAGATAAATTACCTGGATTTTTCGATCCGTTTAGATAAATTGAACTCATTGAATGGAATTATAGAAAAGGTGTTTCACGATTCTATACATACTTTTATGAATGATAGTGATTAACTATACTGCATTTTAATTACTACCTAGTTATTAATACTCAAAGTTTGGTAATTGTTATATTTTAATGGAGTCTTTTTATTGATTTTTAAAAGGAAATTTAAAAGATGATAAGGTACCTAAAAGAATTTAAAAAGAAATGAAAGTGGTATAATTCAATTTAAATTAGGTTTATTTTTCATAGAAAACATATTTTCAAACGAGATTGGGGCCATTTAAATTCTTACCTATTATATAACTAGTAGAATGTATGCAGGAATATAACAATGTCACGTTAGATGCTACTGGTACAAATTTCAGATATTGATATTATTCTATATTAACTGTTACTTAATTAAATTACCACAAAATTGATTAAAATATCCAAAAAAGGCCCCAAAAATCTCTTAGAATCAATTAATCCCCCTTATCAAAATAAAAAAAATTTATTTTTTGAATTTGAAATATCATATGACTTTATTGTTTATAATGAGGTGTCGAAGTAATGGTCTACACTTAAAATGCAGTACGTCGTTTATCCGCATAATGCCAATATGATTTCATTTATTCGACTGAGATCTACCAATAGTGCGCAATGATATATAAAAGAAACTCAACTTATTTTTGAAATCGGAATTCAATATTGCTATTCTTACATAAATCATGATCATTTTTATGAACTCAGTAACAATAATGTATTAAATTTTTGTTTAAATTTTTAATCCAAATTAGGCAAATAAAAAAACGATTTTCGAATGTTACATCCCTTCGATTCTACAACAATGACGGGTAATGTATGACGATTTATGCTATTGACATTAATGTATATATTGTTATCTCATTACCGTTGATTCCTCCCGGATCGTGCGATCGGCCGTTGTTAGCATAATTTTGATTTAATCGGCTTGTGTATGACGTGAACCCGCCGTTCAATACCGACTGTACGCGAGTTTTACAGTCCAACCTGTGGGCAAATAGAGTTGTATATGAACAGGTTATATATTGTAAATTTGTAGCTAAAGGGTGATCGTTTACATTAAGGGTTCTCAAGTTGTACTCCGCGGAGTACTAGGATCTGATGGACACTTAAGAATACCTCTCAAAAACATTCTATAGATTATCTTGTAGCTCTATAGATTTTTTCTAAAAATTTCGTAATTTCGAGAACCACTTATTTACATTATATTTTAGTATGCATATAACAGAGCTTGAAACAAGTGACGGTTTTAACGGTTTTAGATTGAAACCTAAACTATTTCCAACGGTTTACGGTTTGAAATAGAATCTTGAACATTTTGTTATTATTTACGTAATACAATATTTTTTAGACTAGAGATCTGGTGCAACAATCTTGCTACAACACTTTAAAACCTTATCATTTAAATTTACAAAGTAAAAATGATGGCTTGGTGTTCAAAACACGTGGTTTCAGTTGTAGATAATTAAAAAAAATCCCAATTTCTAACCGGTTTTTAGGATAACCCTGAAATGCACACACTCGATCCGTATCTTACCCGTCTCTACTCAGCGAGAGCAGTTCCGACTGTAACGGCGGCGGGTACGGCACCTCCTCGACGTCTCCCTCGTCGCTTCCCTGACTCTTTTTGTCTCTGGACTCCTCCGCCCCGTTTCCGGGCTCCCGTTGCGTTTCTGACTGCAAATTGGGATTCGACGCTCCGTCCGGATGTCTCAGGCTGGATATGTTTTTACTCCTGAAAACGTATGATTTTTATTTTTAATCAACACTGCATTTAAACGGTAAAAAAGCGAAGTCTTCAGGGCGAGTGGACGATCAATGTTATTTCACACCATGGTGATTAAACTCATACTCACTCCCTAAATTTCTTAAAAAATTAAATTCAAAACTATATTACACTGCATACTACTTACACGTGATGTTTGAACGAGTGGAAACGGCTGAGTGTGTGCAGCTCACCGTAGTGCATCCACAAGTTGCTGGTCAGGTCATCGGTACTAGTCAGGTTTATTCGACAGTTGTGACAGAATTGGCTGTTGTCATTCTGGAAAAAACAAGAAACGTTGTACATGGAGAACGTGAAAACTTATCAAAAGAAACTTTTACTAAATCACTGCTATGCCAATGCCTTTTGTACAATGGTAACCCAAAAGTAACCCAAAATCCTAACTTAAATTTCTTGGCTTCATTAAAAAAATCACTACTGAACTGAAGCTTTCTAGCTCTCTGTAGGTATATTATAATATGAGCCAGTTGTGTGGGTATGAGCCAGCTTTGTGGAACTTCAGACGGCTGCTGATAAACCAGGAAATGGCTTTCGGAAATTTGTATCCCTTGTGAAGTTTAGACTAAAAACCCGCTGTACACCCCGTGATTACATTCCATTTTTCTTGAGGTTATTTTAATACCCTTAGTAAATCGTCAGCATGCTCTCGATATTTCATTTCTCCAAAAACTTCTATAATATGGTGGTTCTATTTATTCATTATTATTCGTTTCACACATCAAATTCCATTGCATATACCTCAACGTTTCGCCAATTATTCAAGAAACGAGCAATTACACTGCTTTTTAATTTATTAATTAGGTACCCAGATAATCAGGGATCTATGATTAGCGTATAGGTTGATAAACTAAATAATTAATTAAATATTGTACTGACCAGCAAGTAGGCGGGCTCACTGGCAATGCTGTTGTTGTCGAAATCGTTGGACGGATGCACCGGGTCGTGATTCGTGGACAACTGGCTGTCGGCGGTCTCGTTTTTGAAGACGTCTGAAAGCGACGCGGACTGGACACGTGACGGAAACGCCGAGTGGTTGAAATTGTTAGGAACGTGTTTGGGCACACCGACTTTTCCATTGTACAGCTCGTGCAGTCGGGATAACTGCTCGTATCGGAATTGATCTGGAAACGAAAACTGCGGCGTAAGTAAAATTATTTGATACTAATGAACAGGTAATTTGGCTCAAACAGTCTGTTTTTGTACTAAATTTTTCTGATGAGTTTAGTACTAATTTTTACTTTTAAAACTTTTGACAGTTTATTTTTATATGTATAGTTACTGATCGAGGTGATGAAATTAAAAAAAAAAAAAAAATTAAAATTAAGAAACACCCTTATGCTCACCTTTCGACGATTTTTGTTCATGATTTGCAGTCGACTGGAGCCTGTGATGGTTGAACTGTCTGAAAGTGTTGCCACTAGGTCTGGAAAACACTCTTTCGATGTCGTTGGCCACTGACAGTGAGTCTATATAAAAGACACGGACGATTAAAACATTTTTTTACGATATCAAAACAAACACCACCCAGAAATGGTAGGGGTCCCTTACCCGTGAACGTAGACACGACAGTCATGTTTTCTTGGCTTAGTACACGCAATGGATGTTCCTCTTGGTCGACTTCGGGCAACGGGTTTTCTAGTTCTCCCATACAAAACGCGATGTCTTCTTCCGTCACCTATACATGGTTAACAAAACATTTATAGATCCATTCCTACGCGATACCTAATCCACATCCGATTTGAAAGTCGATTGTTAAAAGTAAAACATACTTATAGAAAAAGTAACCAACTCAAAAGTTCAGAACAATGTATCAAAGCTTGAAAACGTTTTTTTTTTTTGGTGTTTACTACCAAAACCGTACCCGTTTTATAAAACCATAATCAAAAGTCTAGTCTACAATAGAGTTCGACCGCACTAACCGGAAACAAGCCATCCGGGTTACTAGGTGATCATAGTCGACGTGCTACCGATTATTTCGGACGAGCTCGAATCAACAGTGACCATTGTAGTTTTAACACAGAACATATTATATTTCAGCGTATATAGGTTACTCGGAAAAGTTTTTCTATAAGCCAATTTTTGTTTTAGAATTGAATTTTCAAATCGGACGATGACGAAAGTTTTGGTATACACTTATGTAGTCAAAGAACTATTATATTGTCATTACGTACCTGTAAACAACTGTCTTGAGTGGGGACGGGTTCATCGAGTTCCTCGACTTCGACGATCTCCAGTTCGATCTCATCGTCCTCTTCATTGTACTCGTCGGAATTCGATCCACGAAGTCTCTCAATGGACACGACTATGTGAAAAACGGGTTATTGTTAATGACTTTGAATATACGAAAAAAAAAAAAATGCATTAAACATTTTTACTTTCTTCCATCTAAGGGATAAATCTTTAATATGTATTTTTAGGATTTTGAAACTCATTATCACACTACCATTTGATTTATCAATTCTCAATTTGAAGAATTGTCATATTATGTCCTTAACAATAAGGACACTCTCATTTTTTTCATTTATCACATTACCGTCATTTTTATTTTTATACACAAATCTTAGAATTCATATTCACAGTCCTTAAGTATTGAACGTTGCATATAAGTACGTTCTACTAAATTTGTATTTTACAAACTTTTAGAGATACCGTAAAATGCTTAATACATGAAAATATATGAAACAATATGAAATTTAATTTGTTAAAATAAGGAAAATTAGTAAAAGTTGCATAGGATTTATAATTTTTTATAAAAAATTGTCTGTTAAATTATTTCTATATTTATAGTTAAAATATGAAAAAATAATAAAGTAATAATTTTTTTAATGTAGATTTCTTTCCAGAATATTTAAATAAATAATGATATTGTACAGAATTCTCCGAATTTATAAGATAACATAATTACTAATTAAACATAATTAATGCATGATAATATATAAATAAATATATAAAATGTAACATGGATATATTTCAACTGTAATAACTGTCAGTTTTAATTTAAAAAATCGTCATCCAGTTAAACAAAATCAATTACGCTAGACAGAACGGAAAAAATAAGTTTAATGCGATTCAAATACAATATAGCCCAGATTACGTTTTATTTATTTATTTAAATATTCTTCTTTTATTAATTATTAAGATTTTTCAAATATCTTTTTCTATTAAATAATAATGTGAAGTAGAATATAAATAATCAGAAATAAAAGATTCATATTTTATAGTTTTAAATCTTTTACGTACCTCCCCGGAGGAAGCTATCTCTCCCTTCCCCTCACCAGGTTCAGAACTTTTGATTTAGATTCTAGGTTGTTGAATAAACATTTTTTTAATTTATCCGAATGAGATAAAAGAAGATAAATACATTTTGTCGCATTATGATGAACATTGGTCGACATTAAAACGCTATTGGTGTTACTAATCGTACCTCGGCCGACTTGATGGTTGTTTTCGATTATCGATCTGGCGGCCACGGACATCAATAATTGTTGGTCACCGCCGTTCGGTTCGTCATCACCGTTCTCCTCTTGTCCACTGGCCCGTCCCCGAGGACCCAACTCGTCCGTCTTGAACGTCGCGTACTCCTTCGTCTCCGGCCGGCCGTTGTGGTGCCGGTGGTGCTGATGGTGGTGGTGGTGGTGGTGCTGCTGGTGATTATGCCTATTATGCTTGTCCGTCACTTGGTACACCTGGTGCTCGACCCACTTCTTGATCATGTTCTTCTTGTGGTAATCCATGAAACCGTACACGTTGGAGTGTTGACCGCCGCCGGTGGCCTGCGCGATCGACGACGGGCCGTCTATCCACGTCTCGGCGGCCGCCCCGTTCGCGCCGCCAACACCGCAGCCGTCGTCTCTCTTGGCCACCGCCGCGGCCATGAGCAGAGCCCGGGCTCCGTGGGCCCGGCTCTTGGACACGCGCGGCCCGTCGATCCAACGTTCCTCCGGCGGCCGCTGCGGCTCGGCCAGGCCCCTGCGCGACGCGGACGCGCCCCGGGCGCTGCGCACGGGCGACGATCGCGCGCTGCTCGAGCCGTTGGCTTTGGCGGCCGCCCTAGACGCGGGCGCCGTTGTTTTGCTGCACGCCGCCGACGCGGATCGCTGCGGCGACGACGGCGTCGACCGGCTGCCCAACTGTCCCGGTTCCCGGAGCAACTTGTTGAGCGGATGACAGCGGCCCTCCACGACGGCCGACAGGCTGGGTATGTGCACCGGCGGGTGTTCGCCGTCCGTCTCCTCGCTGGGCCCCACGTAAATCACCGTGTCCGCCGACTGTTCGCTGCTGGACGGCTCCACGTCACTGGACCCGACGCCGTTTTGGACTTTGGCGTCCGCGTCGCCGCCGGACGTGCCGCAGCCGCTGGCCACTCCGACGAACTAAAAAACAGAACGAACTGATATTATAGTCCCAATCGATACAATAAGATATTATATAATAAGTACATGTATGGGGTAGCATAATGAAATGATTTGCTATTATAATATAATAATTATAACAATAATTATTATTAGGGCTTGGAAGTTGTAGGAGCTAAAAAAGGCAAAATATGCACGAAAAAATTGTAAAATATGCATTAAAAATGTTAAATATGCAAAAAAATTATTCTGAATTATATATTAAATAATCTACATAAAAATTATTTATAACTGAGAAAAAAATTATATCTGGTTGGCATTTTTGACATATTATTGAGCTGAAAATAAAATTAAAAATATATTTTTAGTATTTTTAAATTACGAAAAAAATACATGTTTTCTAATACCTGTTAAGTTATTGCATTGAACCACCAGTACTTTTTTCAAAATAGAAAAAAATCAATTTTTTTAGAAAAATAAAAAATATGCATAATATGCATATAAAACCAATTAAATATGCACTTTTTTTTAGCTAAAATTGGCAAAATATGCAAAATATGTATTTTTAATTTTCAATTTTTTAACTCGCCATTGTATACTTCAGGTCTGCTATAAATTGAGAGCATGCAGAGCAATATGCAATTCCTACAACTTCCGAGCCCTAATTATTATCATAAATTACACCAATCAAATGAATATTAAACATAGAAATAAATTATTTTAGATTCAGTGTGAAGCAAAAAAGTTAGTGTTTATACAATGACGTATATTCATTTTTTCATTTTTCAACGCTAACGTATATAAATAATAGTTCAAAAGATTCGTAAAATATATATTTAGATCAAAACTCGGTCAATACTTTGATAATGTAATTTTTCTAATTTCTCAATACTTTTTTCTTAAATCAGGAAAAAATACTGAAGAATTCAGTAAAGATGACAAAATATACCGTAATTGACATGAAATCGATTTTAGTAATTTAGTCATCTTCAAAATAATTTTTGACTAGAAACTTGAAACTTTTACCAATTCACAGACTTAGAATAGAAACGTTCCATGTCAAAACTTGTAAATTTTGAAAAAAGCGTTTTTATGGTTTGAAATCGAATATTTCTTCATCACATTAAGATAATTGTTCATAGTTTATACCAAAAAATCAAGCATGTGATCTTTAAAAATACTGTATACGAATAAATTATTTCACTTTGTTGGTTTATCAACATATCTAAAAATAAAAACACTCGAAAAAGCAATTTAGAGTAAAAATGTTCTATAGAAAGAACTATTTTACTCTTTTTATGTTTTTATCATCTATAAGCTCTTTAATCAGGAGTCGTATAACTATTTATAAACATGCGCACATTTTTGATAAAAGAAAGCCATACTACATAATTATTGCATTAATATAACATTAATATTGTATTATTGTTAGTAAAAACATAGAGTATGTATCTTTTACTTTAGATCATATTCTACTTACAACTTCTTATAGAACCTTCTTACTCTCAAAAAAAGTTATAGAGTAAGGAAGTTTTATCTAATGCCTAATAAATTAACGAATTTGTTATTTTCAAATACATCAGACTTTTTTCCTTTGTGTATCTCATTAACTACTGATCGGATTAAACTAATTTCTGACTTAAAATTTGTAAAATATAAAAATTATAAGGAATAATTGAAAAGTCAATTTTGAAAAAAAATAGGCCATATTTTTACCAACAATATTTTTACTCTAAACCCACGCATTATTGACAATAATGTATACAAACGGGAAAAAAATATAAAAACTGTAAGGACTTTCAAATTACTATGAGTTATGTACGATTTTTCTAATAAAAGGTCGAATTCTTGGTTTAAAGGTGAACATTTATCATTACCTAACTATATTACATATTATCATATTTCTAATGAACCTGAAAAACACCGTGAATTGTAGTTCAACTTTTTTTAAAACACCATTTTAAGTTAGGATTTGATAATCCTGGTTATTTTTACATAAAATAATGATTTTTTCCAACAAAACCTCATAAAATATTTAAAATCTGGTAGAAATTTTCAAGTATAAAAAAATTCCTCACGTTTTCCTACAACGTGGTGCGCGATTTTCATAAAGTTTTGTTAAAATAAAAATAAATTAGTTACAACTGGGAAACTTAAAAAATTGGTGTCTACTATTTTCTAAAACTAAGAGTTTTCAATCTGTGTGTTTCGCAAGCACGATGATCCAAAATTGTTTGCCCTAAAGCATCTCGTTCTGATCTCGTATCGCTATGAAACAGAGACGTAATAAAAATAATAATGGCACACACCTTGAAACGTCGCCTGCGCATCCTGTGAATCCTTGAAGCTAGCTGCACGGTGGACAGCGTTTCCGTGTACTGTTGGGCGGCCGGCGACACGTGAGCGATCATCGCCGCGTGGCATGTCAGGGAGTTCAAACATTCTTTCAGCAGCTGGGTGAGTTTCTGTTCTCTGGAAGGGTTTGAAAAAAGACTTTTAAGTTTCGTTTTTTTTTTTCTGTTGTACACCAAAAAAACCTACGCTGCCCATGGGGTAGCTTTTCGGGTTTTATAAAATCCACGATCCCGATAAAAACGTCTCGAAAAGCAGCCCACCCAGGAGTTATTTTTCCGATTCCAAACGACGCCCTACACAAAATCCCCCACCCTCCTCCGTATAATAGTGTACGTGGTACGCGTGTGTGTATACGCGTATATGAAATAAACACCACCGAGGGGTTTGTCCGTGGAAGGGAAATCTTGCCCGGGATTTCACTCTAATAGCCTATAATATCTTGGCGAAACTTTCGTCGCCCCCTCCGATCCCCGAGACGCTCACACACTCACTGCACGTACACGTGACGTACGCCTTTTATTGTTATTATCGAACACTACCCCCCGGGCAATATCTCACTTATATTAGGATTTCGGGAACACCTATATACCACACACACACACACACACACACACACATACACACACGCGCGCGCGCGCGGTTTTGCGAAGGACAATATCTTGTTATTATATTTTGTACCCCCTCAACCCCGCCACGCCGTGCGCGCAAGAACCCTATAAGCCTGCGGTCAGAAAGTTATATTATGATTTTAAATATGGCACAAGAAAGAAATAGTAATAAGATTTTCGTCCGATGGCTTCTATATTATACCTGTGCGGTAGATGTTTCTGCCCATTAAATATGGCCAACAGCACGTTCCCAAGACCGGACAAAGTGAGGCCGCCGGTGGATTTGCTCCGCTCGCAACTGCCAAGGTCCAAGAGATGAAGACGACTCCGACCACCGGCCACTGGAAATCACAGACAAAACGCGTTTGTGAAAATATCAAATTATTATTAAAAAAAAAAAAAAAAAAAAAAAAATGGAATAAAGCAGTATACAGGTTATGTTAGGTTAGGTTAAGTACGAGATAGTCACTCTTTGCGTCCCCTAATTTCAAAAAATATTCAACGAGCTTTTTAGTTTTTATCCGTTTTAATACGAATAAATGAAAAAATTGTTCTCTAGATACATGACAAAAAATATTTTTTGAAAACATTTTTACTTTGAAATCAAATTTTTACACTTCGATCCTAAGACAGAAGTTAAAATAAAATTCGTAGAATTTATAAAAGAGAAAGGAGAAATATCTGATACTTACCTGTGTCTTCTTAAATACTGTTAATTTAATCAAAACATCAAATTTGATCAAACAAAACGATTTCATTTTTGGGGATGATAAATTGCCAGGAAATGAATGAAAAATGATTTTAAGATTTTCGACAATAATTAAAAAACTGATATTTGTGAACACAGAGAATATTTTCCATAACAAATATGTGATGTACGGAAGAAATCTTACTGTCAAAGCAGTTGTAATCAAAAAAATGTATTTTATTTTAATTTTTATAATTTTATGTTAACAAAATTAAAATTCTTAAACGCAATTAACTTATCAATACATAAATTGATGAGCAATCGACATCGATCCAATATGAATAAGATTCTCACTGTGAGAATATTTCAACTGGTTTTTTCAAAATAACGTCAAAAGAGAGATGCAAGAAAGAATTTGATGAAAATATTAAATGAATTAAAATAATTTTAATTTGCATTGTAAAGACATATTAAACAACTCTAAGGGAACTTTTTATCTTATCGCTTTACCTGAACCGCTTGTTCCTAACATAAGAGTTACGAAACATATTTATTTTATTTAGCATAATTGGTATCATATTGTGAATTAAAACCTAATATTTAGGTTTAAATACAAAATTTTAAATGACGTATTTAGGATACTAATTTGTATTTTCCATTTAAATTTAAATTATTGTTCAACAAGTATATTGTTTTCTTTTTATTTTTTAATTTTTTTTACATTTACATGTTAAAGATATTTTTTTTGTACATTACATGTTCTGTGTTAAGGTATTTTTAGAATAATTGTGTAAGCCATTATTGGGGTTGAAATTTCAATGCAATGATGTCTGAGTGCTCATTTTTAGACACATGTTAGATGGTCACCAACACACACTTGCTTTGGTCTTCATTGGCGGAAATATAATAAAAATTTAGGGGAAAGCTAAAATATTTATTTGTTTGCTTTAGTGCCCTTTAATGGTATTAACCTTAGGTAATTTAAAAATCCTTGAGGGATATTGAGTAGATTTAGAGGGTAAGCCCGTCAAATCCTCTCTTCCCATTTCCACTTATATTTTACATAGGTTTGGCATTTATTGTGGGTACGTGGGTATATTAATTTTATGTTTTATTTGCATACTATTGATATTTTAGTTACAATCATTATTTCTAAACTTTTGTTATATTTACAAAATAATAATTGTTTATGTATTTTAATGTTTCTTCTTTCATTTCTGTACGACTAGTCACTTGTTTAATTTTTTTTTTCGATTTCGAATGAAGCGAAGGATCTAGTGATTTTACAATGATATTTATTTTCAATTTTTATGTAAACTCTTTTTATTCATGAAAAAATTCTCAGATCAGAACATTGTTAACACGTTAATTTGACGAAATCATGTTTCGAAAAATTCTCTATAGGATCTCCGTCAAGCTTAAGAATTTATCGAAAAACTGAACTGAAACCAGTTTTAGCAATTCATAGTATATAGTTCTAGTAATTCAAAACGAATGTTACAAAGAAATTTTCACTGGTTAACGACAATAATTTTAGACAATAGTTTTTAATACAGAGCGAATAAGTTTTAAATGTAATTATTATACGGTTAATCGTTTATTACCTGCCGACGAACCGGTGGGAACGGTGTACTGGTAGACGTGCAAGGTGTACAGCATGTGAGACTCGGGTGACTGGTTCCGAGCACCGAGTGCCACGTCCAAGTAGTAGGCGGCCTTTTCGATGGTTTGCGCACGCAGCTCGCTGTAGTGTTGCATTGGCGTGCCCAACACGGGATCTTCTCCCCTCAGATATACCCCGGGGCCCGGCAAATTGTCCTCGCCGTCTATAAGTATAATATTTTTTCAACGTTAAACTGGTTGAAAATTGTGATGTAACATCAAGACGCGTGGTGTGTGTATGACGTTATTGTATTACCCCCAGTGACTGACTGTTAAAAACAACGGAACTAATAAAATGAGGACATAATATTTCATATATTTTAGAGTTTTTCAGTTTTCTCGAATGAAAACAACCACTTATTTTATATTATCACTGCGCTCTGAAAAGAATTATTATTATTATTATTATTATTTGTAACTTTTCTGTTTTTTCCGTTTTCTATAAATTTCGTTCGAGTCGTTTAAGAGATGAACAGTTACACTTGTCCATAAACATATAGTTTTAATAATAATAATAATAATTATAAAAATAAAAACATTAGAAAAAACTTTGATTCATGCACTATCAAAAAACGAGGAAAACGTGCTTACGAAATCCACCTGTATTATACGTGTATGATGTTCAAATACGAAGGAATCCGACATACGACGAATTCGACGTCTCTCCCTCCCTCCAATTACACGCGGTAAGTTCGTGCGAGTCACGAACCTCACGTATTGTCACGTACTTTTATTATCATATTTGTTCCGTCGAAAACGTTTAAAGACATGCGGCACACTCACACACACACACACACACACACACACAGACATGTCTATTCATATAAATGTGCGTAAAACACTTGTACACACGCTTTCACACACGATACGCATCTTGTCGCGAGTATATTATTTCGGATTATTCATTTTGTAATAAATGAGTTCTTTCGTTATTTTTGCGTCAATTTTTTATTATTATTTATTTTTTTCCATGAGTTTTCCACGTATCATTAATGAGGACACACGTGAAAACTTACAACGCGAAGACAAACGTTTTGCATCTTTACGTTGCAATCATAATAATGTTGGTAGTACAGCACAAAGTACACTGCAATGAAACGAGTCGAAACATTAAGACGGATTCATTGGCTATTTATTAAATGGCAAAAATCATAAATTCGATCAAGGGTCGTCTATAACAAAAATAACTAATAATTTTCAAACGCCAGTGGCGTGTTGTGCACATTTTAGATTCTGAACGAAGTGAAGAAGCTGGTGTTTTTACAATGATGTTTATTTTTTTGTTTTTTTTTTTCTGTGTACAACTTTTCGTATAGAAATACTTGTCCAAAAGTTTCGATCAATAACTTTTTTAACTGGATTTGCCTCTAGGTTGTACTTTAATGAGGTCATTTTTTGAATTTCTCAATTCTTCAATTTTTTTTTTGGAAAAAAATTACCCAAAATTTGACAAAAACGAATCGGAAACCATTATTTTAGATTCTGAATGAAGTGGAGAAGCTAGTGATTTTACAATGATGTTTATTTTTTTTATTTTATTTTTTTTCTGTGTACAACTTTTCGTACAGAAATACTTGTCCAAAAATTCCGATCAATAACTTTTTGAAACCCGATTCGCCTCTAGATTGTACTTTAGAGAGGTCATTTTTTGAATTTCTCAATTCTTCAATGGTTTTTTAGGAAAAAACTACCCAAAATTTGACAAAAACAACTCGAAAACCATCATTTTTTGATCAGAATTTTATGAAAATTTAAACATAGATAGAAAATCTTATAAAAAAGATTTCGGCGCAAGGCAATTTTGAAAATGTGAAAAAAAATTTTGGACATTTTTCTAACATTTTTTTTTCTCATTTATTTTTTATATTATTAATTTCCCTCGTTCAGAATCGTTTTATTGAAGAAATGATTTATCGTTTCTTTAAAATTAAATACACCCATCAAGAGAATCCCACCCATCGTGCGAAGTATGTCCGGATTTTTTACATTGATGAACACATATATTCGAAAGTTTTGTTCTGTTTTAAATTTTTTATAGAGCCATAAATTACGAAAAAAAAAAAAAATTAAATACGAAACGACGAGTTTACTCGAGT